>APFE031662957.1:84399-133554 GCA_000404065.3 Pinus taeda | reverse complement strand
CCACATACTTCATCAGTGTTTCTCTATACAGTCTCTTTGGTTGCCCAAAGACAGATATAGTGGCATAAGAGAGGTCAAGTTGAAGGGATCCTTGTAGTTTTGCTCCCCACGATCTGGACAGGAGCATGCCATACTTTGTGGGAATGTCAGCAACTACTACGTCCATTAGGATTGTCTTGTTGGGGAATTGGACTAGAGACACACAAAGGTCTTTAATCAAGCCTAAAAATTTGACTTGACTTGAGTCAAAGGAATATAGATCTTTGTATGGTCTTGTGACATCAAGGTTCAACCTTTCCATTACAACTTTGGGCATAAGGTTATGTGAGGCACCTGAGTCAAACATAGCATTATGCAATATTTTTTCATGTATGTGCAGAATGTCATAAAAGGGTGGAATAGGTCCATATGTTGATTTTCCGTTAACTTCTGGACCAAACAGCAGCTCAGGGGTGTCGTCTAAAACGTTTACATCATCCCTGACCTCTGGTAGTTGAAGTGACCTTTGAATTTGTTGCCTATATACATCATGTTTGGCAAGTTCTGAGAGGGGAATGGATATCTTGAGTTTTCCAATCTCTTCTTCTAAATTAAATGGTTTGTCCAATGGGTTCTTGGCATTGATAGCAGCAGATTTCTCTTTTTCAGGCATACTCTCTGTGTTTTCCTTTGGAATGTCAGCGTTATGATGAATGACAGTTTGTGGTATTTCTGCTTTGGGATGATTTTTTAGAGTGCCGTTCAGATTTTCTTTTGAAGAAGAAGGAGGTAGAGGCCGATCAATAGGAGGCTGTGTGTCTGTTATATCCTCCACAATTACCTGATGCAGGTTTGGGACAGAGCTATCAGCCGGATTTGTTATGGTGACATTGTCTTTAATTTTGTTGGGTTGTTTGCTATCTTTTGTTCTGCTAGATGCAGGGACATTAATGGTCCTTGTTCTCAACTTATATTGTTTGTGTACTTCATACACAGCATAATCATAACATTGTTTGAAATCGAAAGACTCTCCCGACTTGGTCTGAAATTGTTTTACATCAGGGTAGTCTCGGTCCTCTTCAGTGAGAAAGATTTGCTGTTCATTTTCCGAATCTATTAGGTTCATATGAGTCCCATCTATGGGCTCACTGGATGTAGATGCCTCCGCATAGTTTTCTTGGAAAGGAGGCCTTACATCATAGTCGGGACTGGCCCTTCCAACGTTTGTGGTCTGAGTTTTTCTGAAGTTCGGGTTCCTTATGGCATTAGGCTGTTGACCTTCCCATGATGTTTTCCTCTCAACATTGTCTACTCTATCTCCCAGCCTGTGGACGCCATTGATAATAGCATCTAGCTTCTGATTGAAGGCTGAGGGTTCTTCCTTGAAGGTGGTTTTTCTCTCAGTTCTGGCTCTGTTTCTTTTGGCAATTAGATTTGCCTCCACACTAACAGCAACATCTTGCATCTCTGCAAGGCTTTGAGGGGCTCTTTCCCTTAACTAATATGCCATCTCCGCATCAAAGCCATCAGGGAATTTGTACAAAGCGAGATCAGGTGGAGGTCTTAAATTTTGTGGTATTGCATTGTAAACATTATTAAACCTTGCACAGTAATACAAAACGGTTTCCTGAGGTCCTCTTTTGATAGTATCATACTCAGATAGTATGTGTAGGGGATCTTTCTTTTTTTCCCATTTGTTAATAAATGTCTGGTATAAGGCTTCAAGATTTAATATGGAATTGGGTGTAAGTTCCCTAAACCAGGTTCTGACATCGCCGGTCAAACTTTGAACAAAAATCTTCATTCTCACACTATCATCATCGATCTCATAACTCTCAAAGTAATCCTGCATTTTATTTGTATGCTGTAGGGCGGTGCAGGAGTTTGTGCCATCAAAATAGGTAATTTTTGTCTGATAGTCCTGTGGCATAGCCCTAGGATTAGCAGGCAGCTGTAAGGGCACATATCTATTAGCCATGTTAATGGGGATAAGTGGAAATACTGGGGAAACTGGGATAACAGGAACACCCGGGGTAGAAGGAGTAGTAGTGGTAGTAGGGGTATAGGATGGAGGTGTAGAAGATCTACTTGGAGAAGGGGATGATCAACCAGGGGAATTTGGGTTGACTGAAATAAAACTTTGACAGGGGTTGGAACACCGCTTGGCTGAACTGTTTCAGGACTCGAAGCAGTTGGATCTTCTTGTTGCTTTTGTTTTCTAATGATCTTAGGGATTGAATTCAGATTTTCAAAAGCAGCTGGGCGATTAGGATCAGGGTTTGATATTGTATGACGCGTTTGTTTTTTAGGAGCCAGCTTCTAACTTGTTTTTTGGGAAATTTTTTCTAAAAACACAGGTTGGCCGAGACTTTTAAAGGTCGGTTTCTTCCTCTGTGGAGCTTCAAACTGGTTTTGTGAGATTATCTGAGGATTTCCCCAGTGGAGTCGCCATTATGTTATCACTCAGGTTGTCCCTAAGCTCCTGAAGGGATACGGCCGAGGTAACCACAAACCAATCTTTGGATTGCAGGTTCTAGCCCACTTACAACCAGAGAGGGCTCTCTCTTAATGATTTAACTTTGTTGATGATGATTTTAGGCTAGTTTTTGGGTTTAGGGGTTTTGATTTTTTGTTTGGATGGAAGATGCATGTATGGAAGATAATTCCAAACGGAGAGGCAAGGTAAAATGTGATAAGTTTCAAACCATTGGGCATGGAGTCATGGATTAAGGCTTGCTGTTGCGTTTTCTTGGTCACAAGAGGATTATGGAGCGGGATAGCCACACATGAGACAATTATCAAGTTGCTGAGAGGATGGAATGATGGTCAGGGATGAAAGGCAATTAAGAATCTTTCATCAAAACTAACAGGGAGGAGAAGTGAACGAATGGTTGTCTAGGAGCAGTTAAGAATTCCTAAACTATCATTCACATGTGAAAGAAACAGTGTAAACAAGATCATTTAAGTATGCATGTTCATAACTATTCCTGATGAAAACATGAAAAAATTGCAGAAATTGAGCCTAAGATGCAGCTAAGCAAATCCTAAACTATTCTTCTTTTCTGCAATTTAGATGGCGGATTGATGATAAAACAAATATGAAAAAAACTAACAGAGTTAAGAAACACTTATTGAACCATGTAGAAGCACATGAATTCCACAGTCACTGCTCGGCCAATTAAACACATAAGACAGTTTCAGAATCCATGCTTTCAACAGCCTTTGATTATAGAAAGTATCACAGTTACAGTGCGAGGCTCTACTTGAGAAAATATCGAACTACCAAAGATAAAGCAACTAACCAACCAACCCCTACTCCATTTTTCAGGGTGGTATATATAAGAAAAATATCTAAAGTTATTTATTACAACCGACCTAAACAGGTCTGCAGGAAAAGCTTTTTAAAAACCTAATTGTTGCTGGAATTAAATGCAAGTAAGTCCTTTGGGTTGCGCCAGAGGCAGCTGGATCAAGTTGAGTTGATGAGGTGCCCTGTGTGACTTGGTGCAGTGGTTCTATCATAACTGTGCATTGAGTTCTGGTCCACTGATCTCCTGTGAGTTTAATGTGCAGTCATTTGTGCTGGTGAGCTTTTAATGCGTCCTCAACTGCTTCTTGACTTTCAGAGCCTTCCTTTTAATGCTGGATTTGCCTCGAGCCCTGAGAAAATCTCCTCTGATACACTTTGCCGCTACATTGATGTTTTCCGTGACTTCCTGATACTCTTTGATAGGCTTTTTATCTGTATATTTGACCTGATACTATTTAATCTCTGTTCCTGGTCTCTCTTTGTCTTCAAATATGTTTAAATTGGCAAAATCGAGCTTTTTCGGGCCTCTTCGATGCAAAAAGGGCCGAGGAATCAAAAGATTCCCTAAAGATTCTCCAATATGGCTCATTTCCCGTTCAGCGCTTCGCACTAATCGCGCATCGAAAACTGCCTCTGTTTTTCATTCCGGAGCTCCGAAGCTTGACTTTCGCGCTTGTGCGTTTTTTTCGTTTTTTGGCTACTGATGTCAGCGGTACAGTGGATGACGTTAGCATGATGTCAGGAGTGGGACCATCTGGTACGGATGTGATGTCAGCATGTTGACGTCAACAAGGTGACGTGGCAGTACGGTGGGGTGACGTGGGCCGGGCACAGGCAGTGTGAGGTGATGTGGAGGTGACGTGGCAGGGTGACGCGGCACTCCTGTTATGTGAGGGGAGGGCGGTTTTGGCCTGTGCATCGGACCACCTTTGGTACGGAGGTGGTTTCTGTCAGGGGCGGCCCGAGGCAATGGGAGGCTGCCACCTATCCTGGTGTACGACGGTAAAACCGTCAGACATAGAGTGGTAACGTACCACTACAATAGGGCGCCCGATATGAATAAGGGCTGTCAGATCTGGGGGAGACGATTCAACGGTGGACGGGAGGCGAAGGTGCGTGGGATTTAATAAAAGAGCGCGGGCGTTAAAGTTTTAATTTTTCCACGGCGCGGGTGGGTTTAGAATTTAGGAAACGGGTTAATGGGTTTCGGCGCTTAGTGATTTATTAAACAAACATTAATAAATTCCAAAGAAAATGCGCAGGGGGGGGGGGTTTGCATTTGGAAAGGGTTTCTTTGTGTTTTGGAAGGGGTCCAAACACCTGGGAATGGAAATTCATGCAAAAAGAGGGTTCTTACTAAAGTCCAGGTGACTTAGTAATTCCCAGAGAAATACTTATGGTTATATTTCAACCAGGGGGAGGGGATATTTACATAAGGGGGGTGATTTACATAGTTTTAGTAGGGGGATGGGGAAAAATGTAGGGAGTTAAATAATAATGTCAGTACTTAACATGGAAATGACAAGTAGAGCACTAAGTTTTTAGAGATCTTAAGCTTCAAAGGGGAGATAGAGCTTTGTAGAGAAAGTATGGACCCTCCTTGAGTGAAGCAGATCTTCACCAAGGCTAATGACATGGAAAATGATGAAACTAAGAGATATCAAGCAGATCTTGACCTCTTTTGGGGAAATTAGTCAATGATTTAGGGAAGAGGAAGAAAGGGAAGTTAGTTATGCCTGATTTGAGCTCTTCCACATGAAACTGCCTGATGACTGTGACGTGAGTAGAGATGATATTTTGAAAACATAGGATTGATCAGAAATCAAGATTCTGTAACCTCAAAACTACTTGCCCAGCCTACTTACCTAACATTTTTTCTTCTTTTGGTTTGGGTGCGCTTAGACTTGCAGACCCAGCATTTCAACTTTTTCTTTTTATGCCTTCCTATCTACAAACTACCCTTATTTCGTCCAAGGGCCCAGATTAAACAGTTGGGCTCCTTTGATTCTCTACCTATCTAAAATAGGCCAAGATTAAGTTGTTTGGATAGATTGTTCATTCTCTATATTCTAAAACAGGAAATTGAAACCTAGGGAGACCAAGATTAGGCTGTTTGGACCTCCCTTTAGCTGAAAATTCTACAAAACTAGAATGACTCTTCAAAATTGGAATGCAGTAGATGAACTTTGAGTAGCATTCTTCATGGCCTCTTTCTTTGGTGACTGTTTAGCAAATATGGAGCATTGCAGCATGCAAAGTATGACATATTTGGCCTGTAAAAATTTCAATCATGAAATATGAGTAACCTGCTGCAGTAGGAGGCTAACAGGTGGGACATTGTTACTGTTGTTGTAGAACAATGTCTATGGAGATGAAACTAAGGTAGAGGGAGTCATTTCCTTGACGAATTTCTTGCCAAAATAAATCTAAGTTTGGATTGTTGAACAAGATCAAACGAGGATTGGAGAAGGGGTGATTCGACATTATTTGGTGGGAGGATTTCCGTGAAGGAAATCCGGACTCAGAAGGAGTCTAGAAAGAACTTGTTCCTTAGAGGATTTCTAGCACCAAAGAAATCCAAATTCGAGTCTCGTTGGGGTAGTAGTAAGAGAGGGAGAATAGAACTTGTTCTACACTTATTTGAGCCGAGATGGCAGCCAATGGACTATGGGATCAGGACTGGTCGAATGGAGCATCCAACTTTGTCATCTACTACGTTGAGTAAGTTAGTTTTCATATCTACGACCCAAAGGTGACTTTCTTGAGGTATGAGGTGAAGGGTTTAACTATGCCACTTCTCCATTTTAGGCGATCCTTCTTTTGGGAGGTAGTGTTAGAGCTTCTGCATAAGGTTTATCCTTGTTTTGGGAGGTGCATGAGGTTTATCGTTCTTTCGGGAGGTAGTGTTAGAACTTTTGTTTGCTTGGAATTGATTAGCATTTCTCCTAGAATATTGCAATCCCTTGAACCTCCCATTGGTTTCCACAACCATGATCGACTCATCTTGATCATGTGTCTTCATCATGGATTTGATTAGGTTGTGGATGGAAGTTAGAGTCACCAAGCAAGATATTAAAAGGGTCACCATCATTGATGACATTTAGGTGCTCTAAGACTTCCTCTTCCTACATTTGATTGTATGGACACTCTTCTTGGGTATGGTAATCATCACAGGGTTGGCACCAACGAGAAGGCTTCATGTCCCACCAAGTTGGTTGGGGCAAGGGTGTTTAGAAGATTCTTTCGTGCATCATGGTCTCGTATAGGTGCCTTCTTGAGAGGTCTTTCATTATTAAATTGTTGTTTAGGAGCAAAGTTTGACCATATCCCCTTTCTCTTTCCAACTTAGCCACCTTGCTTACCATTGACATCTATCTTTGCAATAGCCCATTAGTAACTTTATCAAACTTTTGGGAAAATTTTTGCAAGGAAGGATCCACCTGGGCACTAGGCTTAGATTTAGGTTCAATTTGAGCTCTAACATGGGTGAACAAGCCAATACTAGTTGCATTCATATTTTTCTCAACCTTAGCAACCAAGATTTCATCTTCATCCAAAGATTGAGGGTTCTTATCTATAGGGAGTGAGTGCCCTCAAGGCCTGGGCTATTATGGACCCCCTAACAAGACCAACATGAACTCAAGTGAAAGCAACCATCCATTAGATACTAATGTCATGTGATGTTAAAATTGGAAACTAGAGCGAAATTCCACTTTGGGTCAGCTAATTTGATGGAGATGATGATTGCGTTAAATTCCTCTTTTCGAGAGGACCAAAATTGATATAAAGAACATATCATTTGGACAATCAGAAGTGTGATTTTGAATTTATGCCCACACATGTGCAAATTGTCAAGGTTAGCCACATTATTATGTAGGCTCAAAAAGCTTAATGGATGTGTCACTTCACCCTCAATGACTTGTATAAATATAAGTGACCTCTCACCTCATTTAGCATCATCATCAACACTCATATTCTTCTCTCTCCTTCTCTCATTGGTTCATACAACTAGTGTGCCCTTTTTTTCTCCCACACGTGTGGCACAAGAAGGACAAATTTTAGAGATAAATTACAAGGCCGAAATCATAGAGCTGACTGTAGTTTGACCGACATGGACTTTGACCTTCCAAGGAGAGTTTGACTTCCATTTTTTGGGAGATTATCTGTTTGGGCAGGTTGCATTGGCACAAAAGCTGAGGTATTCTAAGCACTTTAATCGTATACCAAAATTGCAGGTTGACTGCAAATTTCAGGAAATTAGTTTGACCAAGTTTGACTGTTGACTTTGACCTCCTAATTAGGCTGAGTTTGATTGGGGAAGACCAAGTTGTTTTGAGAACATTCTATTGTTTCTTTGACTAGCATTCACTTTCTGGTTAAGGTTGTTGACTACTCAAAAAATTGCAGATTTGAAAGGGTTGTTTTAAGAATGATTTGGAAAGTCGATTTTGACTTTGACTCTTGTATTTGTACTCTCTCTCTCCATTGAAAATTTGATATAATAATAAGAAGATTTGATCAAAGGTTTCTCCCCATCTTGGGGTTTTTCCCTGGCATCTGCCAAATCTAGTGTTCTCTTGTCTTGGCTCATCTTCTACATATTGTTTCATGTTCTATCCACTTTTATTGTTAATGTGATTATTGGTTAATGTGATTTCTATTGGAAATTGGCATTGGGCTGCTAAAAGAACATTGAAGTAATTGTGCTAGGCATAGAACATACCATTTTTATCTAAATTTAACATGGTATCAGAGCACAGGTGAAGACAAAGCCCAAGCAAGAAAGAGAAAAACACTCACTAAGAGAGACCTGTTGGTCAAGACTATTGGTCTAGCTTCATTGGCTTCTACATATTACTTCAAATCTGAGGATAAAATCAAGGAAAAATCTAACTATCATGCATGGAAGATGACTTTGGACTTGAATTTGGAAGAGCATGATTTCATGCACTATGTGAAGGCAAGAGTGATGGAGCCTCATTAAAATGCACATGCTGATGCAAACACAAAATACAAGAAATGTGAGGTCAAAGCTAAAAGAATCATTATACACTATTAAAAACAAATTTGTTTCTTATATTTTTTATTTAGAAACATTTAAGGAGATGTATGATAAGCTGGTTGGGATGTTCAAAGTGAACAGTGCAAGTCAAATCCTCTTTCCAAAAAACAAGTTGAAGGATATCAAGATGGACAAAGGGGAGTCTTTCCAATCCTACTCCATGAGGATTACAGAAATCAAGAATGACCTTTTATATATTGGAGAATTTTTTGCTGACAGGGAGCTCACTCTCATCCCTCTCAGAGATCTTATAAGAGCATGGGAGGTGTTTAACACCACAATTCCCAACAATGACAAGATTCCTAATTTAGATGAATTATTGACTAGATGCACTCAAGAAGAGACAAGGATGATGGAAAGAGACAAGCCTTCAAATGGAAATGAACCTACTGCTTTCTCTGGTCATGCTAAGAGGAAGAACGATGTTGGTCCAAAGAGACAAGGTCAAGGATTCAAAGAATGAAGAAAAAGAAGGTGCTGCAATTGCAACAAGTTTGGCCATTATGCTAGAGTGTCCTCACAAGAAGGATACTCAAAGGGATGATGACAACAACAACCACAACAACTACAAAGGAAATGGAAATAAAAAAACAATAGGGTCAACAATAAAGGAAAGAGGAATGCTCCTGTTGCTCGAGATGGAAATGGTCAACCTCCCAAAAGGACAAGAAATTCTAGGTATGAGGAAAGTAATGTTGTAGGAAAACATTTTTTTTAATCTTATTTCCGTTTTATCTACTGCCTCTCCTCTAGATACTTTGGATCATTGATGGATTCATAGTGGAGCCTCAAGGCATTTCACTAGGTACAAGGAGGCCTTCTCAAATTTGGCTGAAAAGAGGACTAATTTTGAAATCATACTTGGAGATAATGCCACCTATCTTGTGAAAGGAATAGGTATTGTCACTCTTCACTTGAATCGAGGTCAAACCATTCATCTACAAGAAGTGTTGTGTGTGCCTAATTTGAAGAAGAACCTGGTGTCTATTTTTGTGATGGAAGACAAGGGCTTCAAGGTAGCATTCATTGATGGAAAGGTATGCATTTGGAAAAAAAGACCTAAATATGATTTTACACTTAGATTTAGGGTTGAAGGTCTCTATCAAGTTGGAGGAATTCCTTTGGGAGCCTTGACTTGCGATACTTCTCTTCCATCTAAATTATGGCACCAAAGATTTTCTCACCTTCATTACAAAGCCTTACCTGGGGTAAGGAAGATGGCCACAGGTATGCCTGAGTTCAACAGGAACCATGAAGGAGTTTGTCAGGGTTGTGTAGTTGGGAAACTTACATGGGGACCATTCCCTTCAAGTGAAAGTCAAACTTCTGATATTCTTCAATTGGTCCATTCTGACCTATCTGGTATATTTCCTATAACATTATTGGGAGGATACTTATACTATGCAATTTTTGTAGATGAATTCTTCCGCAAAACATGGATCTACTTCTTGAAGAAGAAGGACGAAGTGTTCAAATAGTTTTGTTCTTTTAAAGCCTTGGTGATAAATCAAACATGGAAGAAGATCAAGATATTGAGGACCGACAATGGAACCGAACATTAATCAAATGAATTCAATGACTTTTGTAGAGAGGTTGGCATTAAGAGGGAGACAACCATTCCATATACTCTTGACTCCTGAGAAAAATGGTGTTGCTGAAAGGAAGAATCGAACAATCATGGAAGTCACCATTCCATGCTCCATGATTAAGGTCTACCGAAGTTCTTATGGGGAGAATATTCCCACACTGTTGTGTATGTTCAAAATAGGAGCCCACATGAAGCTCTAGATTTAAAGGCACCTGAAGAAGTTTTCACTAGTAAGAAACTTGATGTTTCGCATTTTAGAATATTTGGTTGTCTCGTGTATTTTCATGTTCCTAAAGAGAAAAGAAACAAGTTGGAAGCATCTAGGAAGAAAGATATGTTTGTGGACTATAGTGAAACTTCAAAGGCATATAGAATCTATGTGCCTAGACAAAGAGATGTGGAAGTTAGCCATGATGTCACCTTCGATGAAGATATTTCCCTTGGGAAGGCCCGAGATCTCCCCATTCCAAGGAATTACAATAATGATGATGCTGCAGAAAAACAAGATGAACCCCCTTCAGATGAACATATGCTTGATGTTGAAGGCCCGTTGGATCCCATTTATCCACTACCTAGTGATCCCTCTACCTCAAGGAAAATACCTTTGTGGCTCAAAGATAAACTCGAAGATGATGAAAGGCATATCGCTCCAAGAGGGACATTCTGTGAAAGTAAGAATCCAAATAGGTATCAAGGGTGCTTAGTTTCTATGAGTACTATTGTTCAATTTGAGCCATGTACGTTCGAAGAAGCCATAGAGCACCAAGTCTAGAAGGATGCGATGAATGAGGGATATTTATCTATCATGAAGAATGATGTATGGGACGTGGTTCCTAGACCCAAGGACAAGTCTATGGTTACTTCTAAATGGCTTTACAAAATCAAACATGGAGTTGATGGGAGTGCTAAAAAACATAAATCTTGGTTCATTGCTCAAGGATTCTCTCAAAAGGAAGGAGTGGACTATGACAACATATTTGCACCGGTTTCCCGATATACCACTATATGATCCATTATTTTTCTCGTTGCCTCTCAAGGATGGAGCCTACACTAAATGGATGTTAAAACTTATTTCTTGCATGGCTCGCTTAAGGAAGAAGTCTACTTGGAACAACCTCAGGGGTTCGAAGTACAAGATCGTAGGAAACATGTATGCAAGTTGAAGAAAGCCCTCTATGGGTTGAAGCAATCCCCTAGGGCTTGGTATGAGAGGATTGATAGCTATCTTGTGAAGCTGGGATTTACAAGGAGCGATGATGATCCTAACCTATACTTCAAGGTTGAAAAGGACACACCTCTCATTTTGTTCCTTTATGTGGATGATCTCTTTCTTATAGGTGCAGACCCTCTTGTTTATCAATGCAAGAGGGAGTTGGATTCTAAGTTTGAGATGAAGGACTTAGGTCTTGTTACCGCTCAAACTAGTAGGGGAACTAAAAGGGGATCTTTAAAGGGAAAATGATAGGCCAAGGGCAACAAATGGAGACTTAGCCCACTGTCACCTCACCTAAGGCTCCCTTCTATTTACGGAATTTCACCAATTGGAGGAGACCCGATAAGTGTGGAGTCACCAGTGAAGGATAAGTTAATTAATGGATATGAGTGACCCAAATAATCCCTTTCCCGAAAGAGCTTGATCTATGGAGCTTGCTTGATTCCTAAGCAAGGTACTATGTATCCTAGGGGAAGGAAGGGAGGATTTGAGGGTTACGTTTATGGGATATGACTTGCAAAGGAGTTTCCCAATCCCTAAAATCCTTCTTGCAAGTGGTATCCCGAATGGTTATTGAAGAATTGTCTTTTGAAAGGAACGCAACCACACTGGACCAAGTGGACCCAGTATAGGGTATGAGGAAGGAATATAGCAATCGATGATATTCTTGCCCTAGACAAGGTGGGGAAAAAGATAAAAGAAAGAATTTTCACTTGAAGGTGTTGGTTTGACCCTATGAGGTATCAGCCTTGGGGATGCTAGGGAAATTTTGATCCTGGAGCTAAGACATGGTTTTTCTCGTAACTTCACCATCATAATGGCTTCAAAATTGGGGGAGATGTTGAGGAAACACCAACACAGGAGACCCTAGGAGATCGAACTTTTTGGAGGGCTAGCTTGTCGGGAAATTGATGCCCTAGGTACCCTAGCTTGGTTAGACCTGGAAGGAGGTGAAAGAATGTGATGTGACCACCCTTGGTATATCAGTGCCTTAATCTTTTGGAGAATGGAATCTATGATGAATGAGTAGGATTTCTTGATTCCTAGTCTAGGAGTCCTGAAGATCACTTTGCTAGCCTTCTAGGTCAAGGAGAAGCAACCTTACAGATTTTATACTTCAATGTGTAAAGGAAATGGCTTATCAAGGTCAAATTCTTTGATATAATTACCCCTAGGAGATTTCTCTCATATTACATGGCCCATACATTGAGAGATGCTATAATATAGACAAATTCCACAATTTTAAGCAGTAAATGCATGCAACAATTAGCCCTAGAACAGTGAAAATCTCAATCCAACATATATGAAAAAGTAAACAAGAATAAAATTAAAGAGCATGTACTTATATATAACTAAGTGTATCCAACCATTCACAATTGACAAGAGAGAAGCTCCAAGAGAAAATAGACCAATATCCACACATCAAAATTCATCAATAAAGCTCCAATTCATCCTCTAGAAAAAGTGCGAAAATCACAAAAGAGAGAAGTGATGCAAACCAAATTGATGATGAGAAAATGAGCTCATCTCACTTGTATGTATACACAACTTAGGAGTTCGAATTAGCCTCCTTGGTCTACATAAGCCCCAAAAATAAAATAATGTTATAATAATCCAATTTTTGGTGACAAGCCTACAAAAATAACTCATAAATGAAAAAGTAAGCCTCTCAAGAGGTCAAATAATAAGCTATGCATGTCATAGGGCCCTCTAAGAGGCTTAATGAGGCCCATGGGTGCCACAATGAAGAATATGACCCTCAAAAGAAATGAACAAGGGGTTGGCCCCGTAATAACCTCTGGTGCTCCAAATGACATGTGGGGACACACAAGTATCCTCATGGGTCTCCAAACAAATCAAAGATGCCTGTAGATCGCCTGAAAGGGCTAGAATGATTGTGTAGGTGATGCCACATCATCATGAAAGTCCTAGATCATCTGCCAAGTGTATGGTGTAAGTCTAGGGCCAGCTAGGCATGATTGATTAGGTGTATCCTCCTTGTCCAATAAGTGAACCACAATCAACCTCTGAATGGCTGTGGGGATCCATGGAGTGAAATCTACTATTGTGGAGGCCCATGGCTCTCAACGCTCACCCTACATGTGCCAATGTATCCCTCTAGAGGATTAGGACCCCATATAGGGAGACCAAACCCAAGATGGAAACCATTTGCAATCATGCATAAGATTCAGTGCGTCCCCTAACCTTCCAGTACAACAAGTCATTAGAGAAATCAAGTAAATGAGCTTACCTAATCATGGACCATAGGTGGGGACTTCATAATGGCCTGCCCTTCAATAATGGGCTTCAGGATGTGCAAATATCTCTTAAACTCCAAATGCGGTAAACCAAAATCCTATTAGGTGGTTTCTACTTCTAAAGGGGATAATATAGTCAAGGTACATCTGTTAAAAGGTGGTAGCATGTGGAAAATAGGTCTTTGAAGTAGGGAATGAGAAGGGGCATCCCTGGATAACATGATGGGGTACAAAGGTAGCTAATAAGAGGGAAGCCCATACTTATATTTATAATATAGAGGAGGGAGAAATCGTGGTCCATGAGGTGCCCCGACCTTGATTCTTTATATGTATTTTTCCTTTTTATGATTTTCTTTGATTAACTGCTCGGGGCTTAAGGGGTAAGAGAATGTTGTATAAGATATAGCAGTGAATACCTCCTTTAAGGTGGGGCAGTTCATTACCCACCAGGGTTGGGACAATCATGGGTTCCTATATGATGAAGGAGGTTCATAGAACCTATAGGAACCAAAGTGATGGCCATGATGATGGGGTAGAGCTCAAGTATTGGATTTTTCCCACGTACTAAATGTATTTGTTCCAACCATCTTTTGCATTTTGTGTTACATTTTCTTGTTGAATGTGGCCATATATTCTTTTATTTTTCTTTTTAACTGCATCAACCTCTGGGCTTCATTCTAGGCCATGACCCAGGTTATGTGCAAGGGGAAGGGGCAAGCTAACCCTATGTGGACCCAATGGAGCAATGTAGACCCAGGTGGGAGAAATGATGAATGGGGTAATAATGAGTGGAAATAGGGTAATATAAGTGGATAAGGGAGCGGTACCACACAACCCAAACTAGGGTTTCCCATGAAATACCATCCCTAGAGCCAAATGGTCAGTAAAAGAGATCCCACGGGACTAGAATCCAAGATTAATACCCAAAAGGGTCTAGGGAACAAGAGCACATACCTAGCCTATTTTTTCCATTGAATCCCCCCATTAATCCATGCCCAACAGTGTCCATGATAAGCAAACTACAATAATCAATTTTCAAATGACAAGGCATACCTTTAGGTTTGGGAGGCCCACCTTCAAACATATGATCATGGCAGATGGACAAGGGACCACATGGCTGACTTAGGTGGCGTAGAAATGGCACAATGAGCTAGATGTTGGCTGCAAGTAGAGGACTATATTGGAGAAAATAAAATATCTTGGGTATATTACCCACAAAATGGTGGGTAACAGGTCTAATGCACTATTTCCTAGACCTGGAGGTCTGGCAAAAGCCAGATGAGATTTTCCTTTCTCAAGGAAAATATATTGTGAAGTTTCTCGAGAGATGTGGGATGGTGGATTGAAAGTCTTTGTCTACTCCGATGGAACTCAACTTCAAGAATCTATTTGGAAGTGTTGCTGGGCTCGAACTGGCAAACCCTTCCGAATATAGACAACTTGTGGGGACCCTGATGTTCTTGGTAAACCCTCATCCTGATATATGCTTCATTGTGAATATGTTGAGTCAATTTATGGTCGAGCTCCATCACATATATTGGATTGTTGCTAAGAATCTCTTGATATATCTTCGTAGCACAATCAACTATGGACTGAGATACACTGTCGGAATTTGAGGCTACATGCATATAATGATGCTGACGAGGCTGGAAGTGTGGTGGATCGTAAAATCACGTCTAAATGTTGCTTCTCATTAGGGTCTTCTTCAGTTACTTGGATGAGCAGGAAGCAGAAATCGGTTACTCTAAGCATCGTCGAGGGCGAATACATTGCAGCTAGTATGGTCTGTTATGAAGCTGTTTGGTTGAGGAAGCTCTTTAGTGAGCTATTTGAGCATGTGTTGGATGCCACCGCGATCTTCTGGGACAACCAAAGTGGGATTCACCTTTCAGAGAATCTTTTGTTCCATGACCACTCCAAGCACAATGATCTCAGGTGCCACTTTATTCGGGATATGGTACAATGAGGAGAAATAAGGATCCAACAAATCAAGATTGATGAAAAGGTCGAAGACATCCTCACGAATCCCTTAGGGAAGGTCAAATTCTTATCCTTCCAAGGGAGACTTGGAGTCATGGAAAGACCCTCCTATGAGGGTCCCACTTGAGTTGGACACTGAGCAAACATAGGTTGATTGGTTCACCTTCCCCTATTAGTGCACTGTGTACAAGGTGAGCAGTTCACCTTCCCCTATAATACCCCATGATGGTTGATTGTGTAGGGTGAGTGGTTCACTTCCCCCTACAATTGAAATATGCATAGGATGAGTGGTTCATCTTCTCCTGCTAATGCCCCAACATACATCCTACCCATGTAGTGTGGGACTCATGGGAAGTACCTCTCATCTGGCTAATGAGTTGGGAAATGTGGATAGGGACCATAGCACTATCGTTGGATGCATCGTGTAATGTCGTACTCCCTATGTCTAGGATTCATGGTGTTCAACAATTTGGTCTGGGATCAAGACTGACATTTGTCAGTGGAGAGTGGTAAGGTCTTGGGATTCACTCTCGATCAATTCTTCTTCATTATTCATATCAGTGTTCAGCAGAGATGGTACATGACGACATAATGGCATGATAATCGATGATTGGTAGGTGGAATTCTCCCTAGTTAAAAAGGAGTGTTAAAATTGGCAACTAGGGCCAAATTCCACCTTGGGTCAACTCATTTGATGGAGATAATGATTGCATTAAATTTCTCTTTTCAAGAGGACCAAAATTGATATAAAGAACATCTCATTTGGACAAGAATAAGTGTGATTTTGAATTTATGCTCACACATGTGCAAATTGTCAAAGTTGGCCACATCATCATGTAGGCTCAGAAAGCCCAATAGATGTGTCACTCCACCCTCAACATCTTGTATAAATAGAAGTGACCTCTCACCTCATTTGGCATAATCATCAACACTCATATTTCTCTCTCCATCTCTCATTGATTTGTACAACCATTGGTCTCTTCTTTTCTCTCACATGTGGAACAAGGAGGACAAATTTCAGAGCTAAATTATAGGGTTGAAATTACAGAGTTGACTGTAGTTTGACCAACATGACTTTGATATTCCAAGGAGAGTTTGACTTCAATTTTTTGGGAGATTATCTGTTTGGGCAGGCCACATCTTTTGGCACAAAAATTGAGGTATTCTAAGCACTTTGACCGTAGACCAAAATTGCAGGTTGATCATAGATTTCAAGACAACAGTTTGACCAATTTTGACTATTGACTTTGTCACTGTTTTGAGCTGACTTTGACCTCCTGATGAGGCCAAGTTTGACTAGGGAAGACCGAGCTGTTTTGAGGAAATTCTATTGTTGCTTTGATGAGCGTTTACTTTCTTGTTAGGGTTGTTGACTGCTATAGAAAATTGCAGATTTCACAGGGTTGTTTTAACAATGATTTGGCAAGTCAATTTTGACTTTGACTCTTATAATTGTACTCTCTCTTTGCTGAACATTTGATATAATAGTAAGAATACTTGATCAAATGGTTTTCCCCATCTTGGGGTTTTTCCCTGGCATTTGCAACATCTGGTGTTCTCTTTTCTTCGCTTGTTTTTTGCATATTGTTTGATGTTCTATCTACTTTTACTGTCAACGTGATTATTGGTTAATGTGATTACTATTGGAAATCTAAATTGGAAATTGGCATTGGGCTACTAAAGGAACATTGAAGTAATTGTGCTAAGCATAGAACATACCATTGTTATCTAAATTTAACATGTGAGCATCTAAGTGGACCAAGCTTGGATGTTAGAGGTGTATTAATACTTCAAACTTGGATCACCTTCCAATATATATGTTGGCTTGTTGGGGCCTGACCCAGGTTCAGAAGTGATTTAGCCAAACAAATCCCAAAAGTACCGGCCCTTTTGGTAAGAGTCTATGGTGCACAGACTGAGGTCTCACCTGAGGTACTATGGGAGGGTGTTGAAACCAGATTTCTGCACCCTAGGGATGTCTTGATGAAGTCTAGGAAGTTCGCGAACCGAACTTGTGTGCTTGCGCTACTCTGCGCAGCTCTGTAAAGAGCGCGAAGAGGTGATGTCTAGATCCTTTATCCTTACTGTGCCATTATTATAGGTCTTAACTTAATTGTGTGGACCCAATATTCTCATTAATCATTCAACATTCATAACAAGTTTTATTAATCCTTTGTTCAAGTACAATCCCAATTCCGCCCTGTGTACTTAGCTGCAGGGGTCTGCGCACAGAGCTGCGGACTCTATCAGGCCTCTAAGCACACAGCTGTAGATCCTCTTCCTACTACTACAACCCAAGACTCGGACTTACTGACTCAGAGCTAATTCATCATCCAAAACCCTCTGTTTCTTCTCAAAGATAAGACTAACTTTACACTTAGAGCCTCGCTTTATTTATACAATCCCATGGTCTGCGGACCATGGGTAGGCCGACATACCATACATTAAATTACATTATTTTAGGGCAGACAACCCTAGACTCTCGCGCTCCACGCCCGCATTTCGCGGGGTCTTTACATTACACTTGGACCAAAATTCGGGCTTCAAGCCCCAAAGATCCGTTATGGGGGGATCCACTGCCCAACAGGCCCCCAACACAATCATTGTGTCTTGTCTCGACTCACTCTACTGGTGCAGTGATCTTTGCATGAAGTCCATGTAGCTGGCCTCACGCAGCTTGGGTATCCACAACACACTGTTCCACCACCTGTTGTACTTGTTGCACACGTATCTCTGAATTTGCATGAGTAGGGTCACATTCCTATCCAACCGTGTACAGTTCTTGCATCTATGCCAGCTTCCCCTCAATGGTAGCCATGACTGTGAACACTTCATTGATCCATGGCTGGATGCATGCTTTCAACAGGGCTTCCTTTTGGTGCACGGCGTCTAATTGGTCCTTCAGTGCCTTTGCCTGCTATAGTGTGGCGAGTTGTTGAGTAAGGGCAACCATCTGCACGGTGCCCCGGACACTGTCATACTCCTGCTGCAACTCAAACGCCTCTGTCTCTAGGCGATGTAGGTTCAGGTCTTCTTGCAAATGTGTAAGTATGGTGAGTGCTTGTTCCAACATCCTAGTGCACCCCTGTCTCGCCTGGCCAATTTGTTCCAACCCCATCTGGATAGTGTGGACGCACTGCTCTTTGACTTCTGGGGGTGTGGAGGGCTGCACCTTCAATCGCAACTTGGCGATTTGCAAGTTCAGCTCCAACTAAACCTTTGTTGTTTCCTCCCAGGCCTCGCGGACTCCACTACCAACCTATGGACCCGTTCTATTGCTGGTAGTACTGCCGGCACAACCAACTCTGGAATGCTCCTGCATGTATCCTCTATGGCCTGCTCCAATCCACTAACCTGCGCAAACAACACATCTCTCTGGATGCTGAGCTTGTCCATGTTGATTTTCTACTCATTCAAGACCTGGATCTCTCAGCCTTCCCAGGCACAGAGTTCGAAAATTACCCCATCCTACAGCTGCTATAGTATTTCATGCGGCAGGGTGGCCAAGTTCAAGCCGACGCCATTCATGCTACTCATCGCAGCCTGATCCTCCTCGTTTGCTGCTGCTAGCACACCTTTGGGAAATATGAAGGTGTTACTCATACAGCGCACAACGTCTGTTCGGCCTCAACAGTTCCTGCTGCGACATACTGAGCCATTGTACTTGTTTTGGTGTTGTACCTGTAAGTGTAAACCTTGTAGCTACACGCTGAGTGCCCCCAACACAATGTTCTACTCCATCCGCAATCCCTGGAGCACACCCTCTGCGACTTCCTGAATAGTTAGGTTGAGATCCAATAGATCACCTTCTGTGAGCGTGATTGGGTTGTTGGACATCTTTGTGGCTTTCCCTTTCTTCCTAGGGATGATTTTCTCCAGGTCGCGCGACCGCTTGAGTTGTGTTGATGTTGTACTAGGATCTACGCAGTCCTCTTCCTTGTCTACTTCCCCGGTCTATTGCCCCGAGGACATTTCTTGGCCTTCCTCGGCCTCTCTGGTTAGCACGGTTGTGGTTTTTGCTGTCTGTGCTGCTTCTTGTTCCTGGCACTTCCTCTCAGCTAGCTGCGCGAGGTGCAGCTTGGTGTCCTTCTTGCATTGTCGAGCTGCGACCTTCTCCATTTCTGCCAAGTTAGGGGCACGCCACTCCGGAGGCCATGACTCCATTACTGTGAAAATTGCATCGTTCATTGCAATGAACAGAAGCTTCTCCCATTTTCGTATTGGATCCTTGGACGCGCAGATATACAGGTTATGCATATCCGCCTTGAATTCTGCCACGCTTTGCAAGAGGTTATGAACTATAGGGGACAAGTGCGGCCTGCGGTTGATCCATGTTTGGATGCTTGCCTCCACGAACACCCAGAACACCTTTATCTCACGAATCCTGTTCACATCTCTTGTAGCCCAAAGCAAGGTGTACCTCGCGGCTTCAAGCAAGTCGCCCTCAATAGTGGGAAACTGGCTATCTGCTGGCAGCTCCCTTGTAACCAATAAGATGGATAAGAGAAACCACGCATAGAGGAAGTTCTTACCCTACTCCTAGGCCTCCCTATAGTTCGTCAAGAATTCATCACATAGGAACTGCGCCCAGTTAAACTGGACCCCCTTTGTGCATTGCTTTTCCAATGTAATCATAGACACTGGTACTTCGTTGGCGCAACATTTCCTCATTAGCTTGCCGGCCAACAGCTGGTTGGCTACGTGCACTGCTTGTTCTTTAATACTTGCTATTACGTATCCCCGCTTTCTCTTTTCTAGCTTATACTTGGCCTTCATAGCTTCTGCGAGGGTCAAGTCACTACTTTTGCCTGCTATGGCCACGGGGTCGTTTCCTTTGACTTGAAGTCGAGAAATTCGGTGAATCAGATCGACCGTGATAGGAATCGGCTCCTCCAGCCAGAGATACCCATCATGCACTAGGCACATGCGCTGCCTGATGACAAAAATAGTGATGGGCGTGCGGTGGTAGTGGGGTATCCATCGCAGATGGAGTAACCTAGCCTTCTCCACACTGCAAAACCATTTCTGCTTTATTAACTTCTCCATAGCCAACTGAGGGAACTTCTCGATGTCCATGAGGTCCCAGTCTTCGAGCTTCATAGTAGGTACTCATCCCAACAGCGGACCTTCAAAACTTATATCATTGAGGAGGAGCAGGATTTGGAGCGCACTCTTCGTGGCCTCCAGGTCCTTCGGTACCTTGGCCTTCCCCTTCCACGGGAGGATGTAAGGGGGTAACTTTGTCACGGAATGATTTTGGGGGGAATCCTCCACCTCATCATCTTGTGCCTCAATTTGGGCGATTAGGGCCTACAAGTCTTCCTCCTCCTCCTTTGTTTCCATGGTGACGACTTTTCCCTTCTTTGCCATTGACAATTTGCCAAACTGTGGGTTCCTTGGGGATACCCAGATTGGCTCCATCGTTTGCTTATCTTTTTGTGGCCACGGTGCGTGTGGTGATTTTGAAACTTCGGGCACAGTTTCCGCCTCTCCAAGCTCCTCATGGGCTATACCGTGCTCCACGGTAAATTTGGTGAATCACACTCTTGTTCTCGCAGCTATCATTATGTCTACACTTGAGGATGATAAGAGTACACGATGCTCAATGCTCTATGCTTGCTCAATTCTCAAACAACCAAGTGTTACCTTGGAGTTGGCCCTAGGGGTTTTATAGCATCCTTTCAATTTGAATTCGACCCTTCCTCCCACTTCTGCATCATTAATTCTTCCTTGGCAGCAGATTGTCCCAAATCGCATTCTTAATTCGTGTCTTAATTGCCCACCGCCTGCTCCTTTTTGCCTTAAATTGGGCCTCTTGTCATGAACAGTGACACCAACAGTTATCTCCCAGCCTACCCGCATAGCAATGCAGCTCCCTATGCATGGCCGCGACCCTTGTGTCATCCCTATCCTACTCGCAACCTCCGTCTCGTGCATCTCCCATACAGACTCTTTTATAGTCCCGCGCTCCCTTTCAACTACTTGGAGTGCTGAGATTGTGCTCCCTACGGATAGTCAAGTGGTCACACCACTGGTGCGAGGCTTCAAATCACCTTCCAACCTGGTCCATGGGCCCTCCTTAGTTACCCTTGCGCTCTTCCCCATGCGATGTGCTCCCCTGGTTATTTTTTCTGATAAGGTGCGGTCGTAGCCATGGTAACAGAGCCAGAATTTCTCAGCGACAATCTTCTAATGCGATGGTATGGCTGCCTGTATCTTGTCCTGTCCTTTAATCGATGCCACATGCTTGTGCTATTTTGGTTTCCAGTTTTTTGATTTTCACGACCATTAACATGCTTTTCTGCTTCAGTCGTACCCAATCTTCTTCGAGTTCGCGAACTTTCAAGTTCCCTCGCTGAATGGCTTCCTGTAACTGCATAATTCCTTTACCCGGGTCCTCGCGTACTGTCCCAACCGTGGGAGCTTTTTTAGGGGGATTCTTCTCAGCTCTTCTGGTTTTGTCTCTACTTGTCAGTGTTGGGATTACTTCTGTGCTCCGGTTTTTGCTTATGGCCCTATAGGCCCATCGAACCACTGGTACAAGCAGGTCCCAGTCAGTTCGTCTCGCTTTGTAAACCCTGTTCATGACTCTGCATAGCTTTTTGAACGCTCCGACGTGGAATATTTGTGGTGTGCATCGCTTTTCCTGTTGCTGTGTCTGGTTTTGATTTTCGATCCTTAGTTTGGGTTGTGCTTGCACAACACACGTCTGCACCCATCGACACAGGTGGGTGCGCAAGCTGCTTCATCCTGGCTGCCTGGCTCTCGTTTGACATTGGGGGCTTCCAAATCATAAGCACACTTGTCTTCTGCATTCGCGCTAGTTTACAATGGTCTTCTGATGTGTACTCCGCCATTGTTCGGGTGTTGCGCGCAATGCCCATTCCATCGCACCGTACCGCTGCTGTTCTGGTACTCCGCTTTCAAATTTGCCTAGGAATTCATCCACCGCCGTTACTCCATCATATGTTGGCAGTTCCCTTGCCTCTGTCATCACACAACACAATGACCTAATCATCATGTTGCAATTTAGCGTTGTCACTTCGTGCAACCTGTTTTTCCAGCGTTCTACTTCTTCGTCTGAATCCGAAGTGTAGGAACTGTCGTGTTCCCATGAGATTCTCCCATCTGCAGTTGGGTTCACCTAATCCTCATCTCACACCGTTATTTGTTAAATACAATCTAGATCATCGCCATGCACTGGTTCAGTGTAGCACGCTCCTTCGACTGGGTCTAGTGAAACTACTACGCGTAGGGACATTTTCTCGAAGATCATCTTCCGCTTCTTCAGGTTGATGACTCCATTCATATCAGTGACCTAGTCTATTCCTAGCAACGCGGGATAAGGATTGCTATCATTGACAATCTCTATTACTTCAAAGTTCATCTGTGTGATCGCGCCTTCGATATCAACTGTTACCCCTTGCAACCTCCCCATGGGAAAAATCTTCTGTTGGTTCGCCATTTGTAATTGAATAGGGGACCACTGTAACGTGGGCTTGCCCATACATTCCCATGTCTGCTTTGGTAATACATTCACATCTTAACCCACGTCTAGGATTACCTGATCCATTTCATATTCGCCAATCTGCGTCGTCTATCTCATTTTCCTCCCGGTGCGCAATGCATGCTTTCCCAGTTTCTGGACTATGCGTAGTTTCCCTGACCCCGCACACCTCGTGATCAACTCCTGTAGCCTCTTAACTGCCCTATTGTTGCACAACAGTTTCATGCATGTCTCCAAAAATGTAGTAAGCATAGAAGGATCCATCCCTGGCTCTGGTTGATCCTTACTACCTGAAGTAGAGGCCTCCGAGAAGCTCTTCTTATCTTCCATGAACATCTCCTTTGCACGTTCTAGGTCAAACTCAGGTTCCTTTATAGGAGCCTTGAGAACCCATGTATCTTCCTCAAGCTACTTCCCCTTATCTTCCCCTATGGTTGCACCGTTTCTGAGAAACATGTTCACATTTGGGTCTTCTTCGCGTGGTTCATATCTCATCATTTGGATATTTTGAGTCGGAGGAGGCTGGAGTACCCCTTTCTCACGCATCTGTACGATCAACGTAGGACAATCTACCATTTCATGATCAAACTGAGCACAGTATGAATAAGATACTCTCGTTGGGTTGGTACAACCGCTGGTGTAGTGCCTTGGTCCTCCGTAATTGTAGCAAATTAACTATCTGCAGCCCCTCCCTAGTCCCATTCCTCCTCATCCTCGTCCCTACCCCTAAAATCCAGCACGTGCGGTCCCTGTGGCTGGGTCAAGGCCTCGCGTTTCTGTCTACATTCTATAGGCTAGGGTCTGATCCATAATTAACTTGTAGCTGCGACAAGTATGCTCATCGTGGCCCACTGACCTGCAGAAATTACAAAATAGCTGCTAGGGAGTCTAGGTATACTTCTGCAACAAATGACAGTTATTTGTCATGTGTTTTCCTCCTATCTGATAGTTCGCGCACCATAGCACAGGTGTTGTACTCAGCCCTGCTTGTGCCTCCAGTCTCAACGGCATTGGCCCCCCTCCTGCCAAGTAGTTTGTGAATACTGGACAATGATCCTTAATATCATGGCCTTGGCTTTTTCATTTTATGCACCATACTTCTTCGCGCGCCTCTGGCCGTGGTGCCCTATCCTGCTTCAAGCTCTGCATTTCCAGGCAAAGATTCTATAGTTGCACATGGATTTGTTGAACTCCCAGTCCCGGATCTTGTATCGGTGTCTCATGCAACCTCATCGCCATTTCCAATGCTTCGACTTGGGTAGCAAGTTTCTGTTGCGGCAACGTCATCCTCAAGTGCGGTGTTAAAGACACCACAAACCATGTGCGGTGTTGCGCATCCGTTAGCGCCATATTAGCCTCGTAGATCATACTCTTCAGCCGCTGATCTAGATCCTAGGGGGTCTCGCCTGGAAGCATCACAATCTCTTTGAACCTGATGATTAACTGAGTCTCTGATTTCGGTCGGCTAAATTCTCTATTCAATGCATTCTGGATCTCTGCTATCCCTGCATTTGGGTGATCATTAGAGTGCTTGATATACCATGTCAACGCGCGATCCTACAGAGCGCTCACCAATGTAGCCTTCTTAATGTTGTCGTCCATAACCCCTTGCGCTTCCCACACTTCTCTTATCACGAACCAGAACTAGTCCGGATCCTCATTCCCTATTCCTCTGAATACGGGTAGCTTGATCGCGCTCACCATGCTGAATTGTGGGTTTGGTCGAGGTGGAGTGGGTGGATATGTAGGTGAAGGAGGTGAAGCGGGTGGTGGCGTAAGTGGAGGTGGTAACTACGGAATGGGCTGCCTTATCAAACTGACTACACTTCTCGGAGAGACCCGAGTGAGCTCTTCCTCGCTCTCTCACAAAGGTGAAATTAAGAGACTGTTTCCTAATTCCGCTACCTTTGTAGATATTTCTGCTTTGCGTCGTCCCAAACATTAATATATTCGCATAACCCACTTTTCACATAACAACATCTTAATCCATGTATTCAAATATTTAATGTACTTACCTCATGGTACCTTGAGGAAACATCGTTCTGCTTCGTTGTAGCTCACGGTCGTGTCTATCGCAAATTCAATGATAAATCCCCCTATTATCCAGTCAAGCCAATGGTCCACAGCTCGCGCGATCTTATCTTCTGATGCCTCTAGTCTACACACTAATTCTAGAGTCCACACTATCGGTTGGTCGAGCTTATACCTTCCTTGGCTGTCGGCTAACCTCGTGATCCACTCATACAGTTTAGAAGGAAGGGACGCGAAGAAGATCTCATGGATTTCCATATATACGTAGCGATCTAGCCACCTTTTCTCGGATACCTACGGAGTTCTGTTTTCCTGTGTCACGAACTCGTGAATCTCCTTGTCCAACCACTCTTCAATTTCCTTTTTTGTTTGGTTCTAGTGGCATGACATCAGACATCCCTTAGGTAGATCCCAATCCTGGCAGCGGAACCATTTGTTGGCTTGTTGGGGCCTGACCCAGGTTCAGAAGTGATTTAGCCAAACAAATTCTAAAACTACCGACCCTTTCGGCAACAGTCTGCTGAGGTCTCACCCGAGGTAGTATGGGAGGGTGCTGGAACCAGGTTTCGACACCCTAGAGATGTCTTGATGAAGTCTAGGAAGTTCGTGAACCTAACCTATGCGCTTGCGCTACTCCGCGTAGTCATCTGTCCTTCGCAACTTGTGAAACTGCTTCCACGCAACTCTGTAAAGAGCGCGAAGAGGTGTTGTCTAGATCTTTTATCCTTACTATGCTATTATTATAGATCTTAACTTAATTGTGTGGACACAATATTCTCATTAATCATTCAACATTCATAACAACTTTTATTAATCCTTTGTTCAAGTATAATCCCAACTTCACCATGTGCATTCAGGCGTAGCGGTCCATGCACATAGCTGCAAACTATATCAGACCTCTACACACATAGCTACAGAGCCTCTTCCTACTACTACAACCCAAGACTTGGACTTACAAATTCAGAGCTAATTCATCATCCAAAACCCTCTGCTTCTTGTCAAAGCTAAGACTAACTTTACACTTAGAGCATCGCTTTATTTATACAATCCCATGGTCCATGGACCATGGGTAGGCCGACATACCATACATTAAATTACATTATTTTATGGCGGACAACCTTAGACTCTCACAGTCCGTGCCTGCATTTCGCGGGGTCTATACATTACACTTGACCAAAATTTGGGCTTCAAGCCCCAAAAATCCGCTATGGGGGGATCCGCTGCCCAACAATATAACTAGATCAAGTCTTATAGAGGTGTTCCCTAAGTTGATAGATGTGTCTAATGGTCAACCCTATTAGGTGCTTCCAACCCTCAAAGGGAAGTAGCATTTCCAAGGTCAACCCCTCAATCAATAAGTGTTAGTGCAAATGTATGGCAATGGAGGGGAAAGGCTCCAAGGTAAGGGCTATGGTCAAGAGGACCATCTCATAGGGAGATCACATCCTGAGTGCATAGATGAAAAGGAAGGAGAAATCATGGAGCATGAGTTACCCTACTCGACCTTATTTTTCCATCCCTCTAGTGCACCTTCTACATTTTCTTGATAATGGCTTTGTGTTATGGTGCATAGCTTAAGGGTTAGAGCTTGCTATTTATGATGTAGCACTTAATTTTATCCCTTAATATGAGGCAATTTATCATTCATCAGGGTCGGGAGATGCAAGGGTTCCTTTTGATGTAGAGCATTAAGTGCTCAAGAACCACGTGATGGCCAAATGAGGAGGGTATAGCTCATGCTAAGCTCTTTCCCACATGCTATTTTATGTCCCAACCATCTTTTGAATTTTGATTTTATTATTTTTCTTTCATTATGAACATGACATGAGTTTTCAAAAAAAAAACATTCAGTTGCATCAACCTCGAGAGCTATGTTGTTGGAAATACTGAGAGGGGGGGTGAATTAATATTTCTTTTCAATTGTTATTTTTACCAGTTAGATCACTTATATTTAGAACAAAAAATTAACAATAAGAATAAATGATTGTATTAATTTCTTCTTTGTAATTACAAGATATGTAGGGCTCCAACCCTAGATGAGGACATCGATCTTCAATTCCCTAGGCTCCAACCTCTAATGTGCCAAGCACCAACTTGGACTTACCAAAGCACCAACCTTGTCAAGTTTGAAGCACCAACCTCAAGGGCTCCAATCCTACATCTAGTTCAGGCTCTGACCTAGATTCTTGAGGAGTTCGATCCTCTAGGGCTCCAACCCTATTCTCCAAGGCACCAACTTTGTCTTTTCAAGGCTCCAACCTCTTGGGCTCCAACCATTGCTTTACTTCATCAAGATATGTTTAGTTGTACTTCACAGCTCCCAATGTCTTCTCCAACGAGCCTTGTCAATCTTTGCTTAGTCTTCACTTTAGTCTTCACATTGCATCATCAATGAAAACCTTCATCTCTTCACATGAAGGTGTCTCTATTGTCCTTTATGGTACCCAAACAAAATATCTCCAAAGTCACCTAATGATGGCTTCAATGCATCATGATCTCCAAGGGTGTCTCCAAAACTTCAAGGGTTCATGGGTTGCAAAGAAATGTCAAGAGATGCCCAAACATCCTCAAGTGTCACTTATCCAAAACACCAGAAGTCTGCTCACAAATCTTATGTTCTTCAAGTATTCCCTGCTATTATAATGTTTCTCCAGGCCAACAATGCTCCTAAAATATTTAGTGACTATTATAGATGATGATAGGGACTGCTCCACATAGTCTCTGAGTGTTACTCCAAAAAACAATTGTCTTAAGACTCCAAGTAGACGCGAAATTCCCAAGTCTAAATTTTTATGCTTCTATAATGTGAATTATGTTGTCTCCACAGTCAAAAATAAGATGCCTCAAAAACTTCTTAACATCAAGACTTCAATTTGCTCCAAATTATGTTTTAAATACTTTTACTTCCAAACTTCAAATCTGTCACAGGTCTGAGCCCTCACCAAGTGCCTGCTCCACAGATTCGGGTTCCAAAAGTCAAGTCTCAGCCTCTAGGCTTAAGTTCGGGCCCCAAAAATTAATCACTGATTTGAGCTTTGAGTTTCCATAATTGTCTTTAAATAAATCATAGATCCGAAGTCTTCAACAGGTCTACAATTTGTTTAGGTCAGATCTGAAGTTTCCAGGTCCATTTCCTTACCAATCCAAGCCCCCTTAAGTGATTGTCTTGAAGTCCGAAATTATCACAACTATAAAGTGTAGTCCAAGTTTCACAGGTTTTGCCAATCTGAGCTGTGACTGTTCCCATGGTTTATCTCTGGTACGAGCTTCAAAATTCTGCAATGTAGTCTAATCTTAACACCGAAATTCTTCGAACATCATTCTTGTTCTCCTCGGCCTCCTTCAGCTAGTTCATGAGATGTGAACTTCTACACTATATTTTATCTCTAATTTTATTTTCCATGAAGAATATCTAATGAATGATATTCACATGTATATATATATCTATTTGCGATGGTTTGAATTGTCATGTATGGGGCCAACTAATGAATGGTGGAGCCGACTTGATCGATCAGACAAAAGTCACTTTGGTTAAACCACGTGCCATTGATAATGATGAACAATTGCGGACCACCAAATACGATGTTTAATATTACATTTGAAACCCGCACTTACAAGGGGTTGCCACATGGAGCTGGTTGACTTGTTGCAGAGTCAAATATGGCATTTAACCTTCAATCATGTTGAGATCCTGCACCTCATTACCGTTCACGAATTTTAGATCAATGGTTACCGATATATGTGTGCTAACGTGGGTTTGTGCGGACCATCGAGGAGGTATGACTACTGAGATGCATGGTTAAGTTATGGAAGATTGAATAATATGACCATTTAAAATACGCAATGTTCAACATGTATTTCAATGTTATAAAATTTTCACCCAACATAAAAGGCTTTTGGATATATATGATCCGTTGGTCATTTAATTAGATTGTGTATAGGAAAGACTTCCCTTTTTTTTTAATTCTTTGTGCTAATTGGTAAAGTGTTATG
The DNA here is from genome assembly GCA_000404065.3 of Pinus taeda. Classification (NCBI taxonomy): domain Eukaryota; kingdom Viridiplantae; phylum Streptophyta; class Pinopsida; order Pinales; family Pinaceae; genus Pinus; species Pinus taeda. The sequence continues at coordinate 104,633 of APFE031662957.1, read as the reverse complement.
GGTTATGATTTTATTATAAGATTTAAGTCAAGTGAATTTAGGATTTAGGATTTTATACTAGGGATTTCTTTTGTAAGGAAATTAGGATAGGATTTTGTTATTTTATAAGGTATGTATTTAGGATTAATGTTTTCATGAAGAATTAGGGTTTGAGGTTGGAATTAGGGTTAGGGTTTCGCCTTAAAGAGCATGGAGGGTCATTTGTAGGGTAACCATTCATGAGTGAAGCTTATGTAAATTTTCTTTCTTTTATTAATAAATTGCCTAAAGTGGTCGCGTTGGCTCAGGCCGCAGACTGTTTCCCTCTTTTATGGTTTTAACCACATCAAGAATACTGGTGTATTGATCAGTGATCTATTTGTGAGTGGTGTCCTTTGGTGTTCTATTTGAGGAACTTACCCTGCAAATTCCTACATGGTATCAGAGCTATTTGAGGGCCGCATCCATTGGTGATCCAAATCGGAAGTCGATACAACTACATCTGAATATCATTTCCTAGATCTATTGTTTCTGACTGCTTTCGGGCCGAGAGGACTGCTCTATTATGTTAGGAGCATTTGTTCCAGTGAGGAACCCATTTTTTTTCACGCGAAAAGGTTTCTGGTAACCATAGCTACGTCATTTTTAAAATCTGGAGGTATACAGTGTTTATTTGCAGTTTTAGGTATTTATCTCTCTGTTTATTTCGGTTTATTTATCTCTCTTTGTTTATTACTGGATATATACTTTTCATTTATGTGTATGTTCTTTGTCCCATGACTCTGTGTGATCTGGGCAAATCAGAAATCGAAAGGAATTTTTTTTTCTCATGTGTATGCTCTTTTCCGCCGCACCTTAATGCGATCTCGGAAAATCAGAAACATTAAGGAAAATATATAGTTTCTCGCAAAAACTAACTTCAAGCCATAAGGTTTGGTTTTTTTGTATGTCCATGTTGGGTTTTGTGGCTTTTTTTTGTACGTAAAAAGAGTTTTTTCAAGTAAGCACACACCCCAAAGCTTTAGTGGCTAAAAAAAAAAACCTTCCCCTCTTCCAAAAATTACTAACATTTTAAACTAGCTCACTTGATCCAAAGTTACTTTATGAGAATAGAGGACTTGAGTTCAAGTTTTTCTTTTTGTTCAGTTACTTTTTCAAAAAAACACATGTAGCTTATGTTTTAAAGTTACTCTATGTAAAAGTGTTCTCACACATTATAAAAAGTGAGTCACATATAATTCTAAAGTCTCTTTATCTTTTATTTAAGTTACAATTCAGTGGGTAGTTCATAAAGTACCATTGTAAAAGTGACTTTCACTTATTTATAAAAGTGGGTCACATAATTTTTTTAAAGTGAGCTAATTAGATTAAATTTGGAAAGGGGGGGAATTTTTTTTAAATATAACATTATCATTCATTTCCGCACATTCATGCACTTCGTCAGCATCTTCAACAACTTTTCTTCAAAAATCCATAACTTCTTCATCTGGAAGCCGTTTTCAAAGTCGTTTTTTTTTTTCATCAGCCTAATTTTTCAAGATCTTTCCATTGGAACACTTAGTTTCAACATCTATAGCTTCAATTTCTATTAAAATGGAAAGTCCATGCCAATTTATTCTTGACAACACCAACTACTTCCAATGGTGGTCCTACATTGTGGATTTACTCAAAAGTAAAAGTCTTTACAGAATAGCCTCAGGGCAAGAAACCAAACCTCAAGATGAATATAAGGCATCCAAATGGGAAAATAGGCAAGATCAAGCATGTGGGTGATAGGGATGTCTATTTCTCCAGAATTTAGATTCCATATCACAGAACTTGATACTCCTAATGAAGCAATGAAACAACTCACTAAAGTTTTTGGAATTAAAAATGAAATTAGAGCCCATCAACTCGAAAATGAGTTGCTTACATTGGACCCCAATAAGTTTTCTTCCATTGAATATTTTTTGTCCAAGTTCAAGACCCTTAGACTTCTCTTGGAAGGTGTTAAGGTTAAGAAAGAAGATGGTAGCCTTATCTATTCCATTCTTACTAAGTTGGGACCAACTTACTCTGTGTTTGTTTCCACCTTCCATTCTACTAGAGAAGCATTTATTTCTCAAGGACAAGACTACAAGTCCCCCTCTTTTGATGCATTTTGTGATTCTTTAATAAGAGAACAAGAAAAGCTCTTATATCTTGGTCTTCTTAATCTTGGAAACTCTTCTAAGAAAGCCTTAGCTACCCAACAGCAACCAAATTCAAAGAATCCTGAAGAAGCAGTATCCTAAAAAGAATGGTCCTAAACCAAACAAGGGTCCTAAGCAATTTCAGTCTCAAAATGAAAAATCATTTCAACAAAATGATAAGGCAAATAAAAACAAAGGGAAGAAAACTGATAGACATTTCCACTTTTGTAATCGAGATGGCCACTTAGAATCCAAATGCTTTAAGAAGATGGAAGCCTTGGAAGTAGCAATGTAGAAGCATAACATCCATTTGGAGCACTCTTCAACTTCAAATTAATCTTCAGGAATAACACTTTCTGCATGTGGTTGTCAAGCATCGCGGTCTGGTTATGCACAAAATGTATCTTTTTCTTATCATTCTCATGGGATTGGAATTGTTCATCTAGAAAAGGGTCAATTTAATGATGTATTATGTGTTCCAACCTTATCATGCAACCTTATATCTGTATATCAGATAACTCATTCAGGTGAAGGTAAAATCGTTGAATTTTCACCTCAGGATGTTGTAATTAAGGACCTAAGATATCCTAGATAGATTTTAGCTATTGGCATTGCTGGTGATTCTACAAGGTTGTATAAGTTTAACAACTTTGGGTCATCAAATCTTCCCTCGATATTTGTTGCTCATAATGATGAAGTGAGCAAACTTTTCCATGAGCGATTTGTTCAGTTAAACTATTGCTCCCTTCAGAATCTATGTAAAGAAAATATGGTGATAAGTCTTCCAATGGTATCTTGTAGAGATGGTGTTTGTTCCAGATGTGTACTCAGAAAACATCATCGAGATAGTTTTGAAAAACGTGCCTCTTAACATGCCTCAGCCCCTTTACAACTTGTGCATAGTGATTTATGTGGTCCACTTCCAGTTGTTTCATTCTCTGGCTACAAGTATTTCTTAACTTACATTGATGATATCTCCAAACGCACTTGGGTATACTTCTTAAAACTCAAGAGTGAAGTATTTAACATGTTCTTCACCTTTAAGGCCTTTGTTGAAAAACAATATGGACATCAAATTCTTAAGTTAAGAACTGATAATGGTGGAGAATATGGTAACAACAAATTCATCAACTTTTGCACTGAGAATGGAATTCAAATGCAACATACTGTTCCATATACTCCACAACAAAATGGTGTAGCCGAAAGGAAGAGTCGCACCTTAAAGGAAATGGCTAATTGTATGCTTCAATCTAAAGGACTTAGTCTTAATTTTTGGGTAGAAGAAATTAACTATGCAAATTACATAGTAAATCACACTCCTACTAAGGTTTTAAATAATATCACTCCAAAAGAAGCGTGGAGCTCAATTAAACCAAATGTAAGTCACTTTCGTGTTTTTGGAAGTGAAGCATGGGCCCATATTCCAAATGAGAAACATAAAGCTTTAGAACCTAAGAGTGAAAAATGTATTTTTGTTGGATATTCTGAAGATGTCAAAGGATATAGATTTATTCCACTTAAGTCCAAAAGTGTTATCATTAGAAGAGATGTAAAGTTTGCTGAAAATATATCGGCCTATGAGCCTAGTTCGACAGATGTGCCACCTCTCTCTACCCCTTCTACTTCTAAAAATATTTCTTCTTCAGATGATGACAACGAAGATGACAATCCTCCCCCACCTTCTCAAGATCCTCCTTCAGCTCCTCGGCTTCCAAAATGGGTTCGTGCTACTCATGATGCAGCAGGTGCTCTTGCGAGTGATCCTACAGTTCAGCGACGTACACGTCCTCAGTTCGATAGAGCCTCTTCTTTACTGGCTCAAGCTTCAGCGAATTATGATCCTGACACCTTTGCAGAAGCTTCAGGCCATCCAAATTGGGACACAACTATAAATGAAGAATATTGTTCATTATTGGCAAATGATACATGGGATCTTGTTTCTCTTCCAAAGGAACGAAAACTTGTTAGATGCAAATGGGTTTACAGAACCAAGTATGGACCAGATGGAAAAATTGATAAACATAAAGCTCGTCTTGTTTCTAAGGGTTTTTCACAAGTTGAACGCATTAACTATACCGAAACCTTCTCCCCTATTGCGAAAATGAACTCTATCCTCCTTGTTCTTTCCCTTGCTGCCTCTTTCAAATGGGAAGTCTATTAGATGGATGTTAAATCTGCCTTCTTGCATGGGGATTTGCATGAAGAAATATATATGGAACAACCTCTTGGCTTTATACAAACAAACTCTAGCCTTGTATGTTGGCTTAAGAAATCCCTTTATAGTCTCAAGCAAGCCCCTCAGGTTTGATATGCCAAAATGGATAGGTTTCTTTTAGAACTTGGTTTTCTAGGTGTCATTCTGACAATACTATCTACACTAAGAAAGTGGGCAAGTCTCTTATCATTCTTGTTCTTTATGTTAATGATATTATTCTTATTGGTAGTGATCCCAACCTTATAAACCATGTGAAGTCCAGCCTTAAAAAGAAGTTTGAAATGACAGGTTTAGGACACTTGCATTATTTTCTTGGCCTTCAAGTCTTGCAATCCAAGGAAGGTATTTCCCTTTCCCAGTCCAAGTATGCCTGTGATCTTCTACGCCATTTTCACATGGAAGACTGTAAGCCAACCCCTTTTCCCTTTTAGTCTAGAGTGAAACTTTCAGTCACTTACACTTCCCCTGAAGTTGATGCTACCTTACACTGTCAACTTGTAGGAAAACTTTTGTATCTGACCCATACTCGTCCTGACAAAGGTAACCCCTATAGCCCTAGAGTGGGTCTAGTCACAGCAAAGACAAAACAACAATCGATTCCCTTAAATAGTCATCATTGGAGGCCTACCTCAAACCGGTGGTTGATGAAGTTCCGTTGTGCTGCTCTAGCTTCCGTTTCCTTCTCCTTAATGAGAAATCAACCTGAAACACCACAAGGAAATAACAGAGCATGTAACCAAGAACAACAATGATCTATTTACTCATAAAGTTAAGAAATCATGAGTTATCAAGTAAATTACATACAAGACATAGGAAATCATCATTGATTGTATTAATAATGAATAAAGAGAAAAGCTTACAACCAAGTCTTGATGTCGCAAGCCTTCTCGGAGGGTCCATCGAGTATGTTTCTTCAAGCATTCACTCTCAAAGATGGGTCTCCCAACATAAACAATATCTCTCTCTCACTCACAAGCTTTAATACAAATTTAAGGGCACTCCACAACCTCTTACAAACTATTAGCAATCCCACACTTGTCACACTCACACCAAAGCTATCTACCAAACTCAAAAGCACTAGTAGCGCTCTCCAACCAAAAGAACTAGTAGATCATAGCAATGGTGAGTGATTTTATAGGAGAAGGAGTCTCCATGAAATGAGGGAGAGGGAACTTATCCTCAAGGAAGGTAGCACAAAAGACAGAACTACAATCCCAGAGGGGGAAAGGCGACCTAAATTGACCCAACAACCAGGTCTAGAGACATCTAGAAGGCCAACCATTGGAACAAATTCGCCCAATCTGGATCGTCGCTAGCCATGAAGTAAGTCTCAGCATACCAATCGTCGCGATGTATAGCCGATAGTCTCGCACTAGGCCTTGAAATTCGACCGTCGTGGGAAACAGGTGTACACCTGCACTGTGTTTCGCGATGAGACCATTTATGACAAGGGACCGTTGCGTATATTAAGGGTTTACTCACGACGAGGCAAAAACTTAGGGAATGATGGTCAACTTGCAGCATCAGAGAGCATTTGCTTAATATTATTACATTGGTGGGAAGATATGAACTTGTTTATTTGACACATGACGCAATAGAGGGACTGAGATGAGGACAGTGACAAATTACTATGTAACATTGCTTCCTTCTCCATACTTGTGTAACTTTCTTCTCAGGCATGGTTCTAGCTTGTGTAGGGGCCCAAGTCAAGTTACAATCACGTGCCATATGGCCAATATTATGGCAATTAAAGCACTCCATCTTGTTCATGAATGAGAAATCATGACTTCTTCTTGCAAAACTGTTTCTAGTAGATTGACGAATACCATTATACATTGCTTTGTGATATGCCCTACAATCTTTTTCCATGTGCCCAAAGTTTGTACAAAAATTACAATAACCAAGAAATATACTATGGTACCTAGGAGATGAATATTTCCTTGATGTACTTATAAAATATTTTTGGTTTGGGATTCTTTGATGATATTCATTGCCTTCTATATTATTGACACTATCTGCAAGTCTTCTTGGAGTAGGATTTCTTCCATAGTTGTCTTGACTCTTCTCCTTTCCTTTACTGGAACTAGGAGCATCAACATTTCTTTTTGGCTTCCTCACATCCTTGTTGTTTGAAGCATTATGATTCTTGCTTGAGGATTCACATGCATAGCCAAGACCTTATTTATCAAGGGGAGACCTTTAAGGACTTAGGATGTCATCTAGGGTTTGAGAGCTTTTCAAGTTCTTATTCGCAAGTCAACTTCCTTTTTAAGAAAGACAATTTATTCTTTCAACTTTTCACAATTTTCATCTTTCATAACTAGCCTCGTCTTCATTTCTTCCATCATCCTTGTTACTTCATGTGTTTCGGTTTTTAAAGAGATGACATTTAATTTTAGTAGGAAAATATTTTCATCTTTTTCTTTTAGTTGACATGTCATAGTATTTATTTCTTTTTCTGACTGTGTGCATGTTGGATATGCGGTGTTGTGTGCATATAGTGTTGTGCGCATGTTGTATATGTGGTGTTGTGTACATGTTGTATATGCAATGCTATGTACATATAGTGTTGTGTGCATGTTGTACATGCGGTGCTATGTACAAATGGTGTTGTGTGTATGATTGTACATGTGGTGTTGTATGCATATGGTGTTGTGTACATATTGTACATGTGGTGTTGTGTACATGTGGTATTATGTACATGTTGTATAGTTGTTACAGTATACATGTGGCGTTGTGTACACGTTGTGCATATGGTGCCGTGTACATATGATGTTGTATACATGTTGTGCAGGTGGTGATGTGTATAGGTGGTATTGTATACATATTGTACATGCGGTATTGTGTGCATGTTGTATATGTTGTGTTGTGCACATGCAGTACTATTTATGTGAATTATTTAGTCATGGCATCATAACTTGTGTATTTGTTGTGTTGTACTATGTGTATTGTGTTGTACACTGGATGTAGGAGTATGTATTGTGTTGTGTTGGACATCGGGTGTAAGTATATGTGTCATGATGTATATCAGGTGTAGGTGTATGCATTGTGTGGATGTATGTGTTGTGACGTACATTGTGTATGTGTACGTGATTGAAGAAAAGAAAAAGGCACTAGGTGTTTGTTGGGTATGGAAACCAATCCGGTGTGTGTACAAAAAGGAAAAAATATAAAGGTAGAAGCGAAGGACTGATTAAAGGATCAATATCAATATTTATTTCAGTATTATTATGCATGTGATCTATGATTATTGCATGTGATTCATGATTTTGATCTATCATGGTTGTGCTTCGAGCTAACCGGATGTGATATGTTTATACATAATGATTTGATCAAAGAGTTAGTTTGTCTTATTGTGACAGGAAGTAAAAAAAATTGCAAGTGTACCTTGTTGACGATCTACCAATGAGGTGTAATTTGGAATTATTTCAATTTATTTTGAGTCTAATGGAAATTATTTTCTTAGTACAGGAAAGCATGGAAAAATGCCTGGGTTGGGTGGTTGAAACTTACTACAAGCATTACCAACAACAACAAAAGGAATTCGAACAGGTAGTATTATGATGGTAAAGCACTTCAAGAGCAAGGATGTTGTGGGACACTAGTACCCAACAATTTCTATTGATTTCTATGAGCATGCTATGACTGACATGATGGTTTGGAGGCTAGGATATGCCTTAGTTTTTGGACCTTCTAATGCAAGCAAGCCTTGGCAAGGGATAGATCACCCAGGATAGGCGATGTCGGGTGACTGAATTGCTTGAGGGATTGTGTAGCAGATAAGGGAAGGTCGAGAAAGGATTTGTTTTAGTCATTAGAACTTCCAGATGGAATCCGAATCACATTAGGAGTGTGCCCTGGAACAATGAGTCGATAATTGTTCACTAAAAGGACAAGTGGCGCAGGATTGTGGCAGTGGACATTGGATGCATCTTTGACTTTCGCAGTGGATTCTGGACTTCTTGGTAAGGAGGTGAATCCTGGTACTACTTTTGAGGGTGGAGGTGTGAGCCTTTGGATTCCCTTGTTGTAGATGTAGGCATCATATCCTTTTATTTGCTGGTTAAAACAAATGTGCATAAATATATGTATGTGTGTGTGTGTGTAAATGCTATATCGAGCTTGATTTATAAAGCTCCATGGATAACATGGTTATTTGCTGGTTGAAGAATGTTGGGTGTGTATTATATTCTTTCCATGACTACCCCACGTGCGGGGGGGGAAGTAGCTCTCTCTGTACGTTGCGCTGGGCACAACAAGGGGTACGTAGGGGGGCTGTAGTCCCCCTACACGGGGTTTGGGGCAGTGCCTCGGTAAATTTTTTTGGACCCTATATTAGGTGGGCAGACTTATGGTTTTGTGCATGGATTTCGCACATGGTTTTGGACATGATGGTTTTTTGTCCATAGTATTTTGTAGATATGGTCAAGGGAACTACTGTTATGTTCTAATCCAGGGTTAATGGATTGGGTTTTATGGATGCTTCGACATTTATATATATGTATTGTAACATTGAAAGGAATATAATGAAAAATAAATCTAGTAGTCCTGGTTTTGGGATCCAGAGGAAAGTCTCTCTATATATATGTTTTATGTTTTATGCTATAGCTATTGTTTATTTTCTATTTTTAGAATCCATATGGAGGTAATTTTTGTACGGGGTTAAAACCTACATTTGGTATCAAAGTTGTTTCGGCTTCAAGGGGACACCTTTGTTGTTGATGGGTTTTTGCTCGGGCGTATGGTAGACTCAATTCAATCAAAGTTCTACGGGATCGATTCTTGTGCTGAAAGAAGATGGCAAGCAGTGGAAAGATAGAGATCAAAAAATTTAATGGTCAGAGTTTTGAGTTGTGGAAACTCAATATGGAGGACCTACTAGTGGATCGTGGTAGATTCACATACTAAACTAGCAACAATGTCAACTGAAGACTGGGTGAAGTTGTATCGGGAGGCAAAGAGAAAAACATGATTGTGTGTCTTAGATTCAATATTGTTGAATGTATCAATGGAAGATTCAATGAAAGATGTGTGGGACAAGTTAGGGACCTTGTACCAATCTAAGTCTCTGGTGAATAAACTGTTCCTACAAAAAATATATATATAACTTGAGGATGAAATATGGAGACTCGATGATAGAGCATCTAGACGCCTTTAATACTGTGGTAAGTCAACTATTATCTGTTGATATTAAAATTTCAGATGAAGATAAGAACATTAGTTTGTTGTGTTCTCTACCAGATTCATGGGATAGTCTGGTTATTGCAATAGGTAGCAATGCAATTGCCTTGCAGTTTGATGAAATAGTATCATCCTTGTTGTTGGAGGAGATGAGACGAAATAATATGGAGGGCCTGAATGGTGATGCCTTGTCTGTATGAGAATGGTCCCAGAACAGAAACAAAAATAAATCCTCAAGTGGAAGATCTAAATCTCCAAGAAAACCTGTAAAGGTGTGCTGGAAATGTGGAAAGGAAGGACACTTCAAAAGGGACTGTAAATCTAAAGTTCTTGAGGAAGGAAAGAGATTTGATGATGCTCCTTTTGTAGAGGTGAAAACCACCTTGGATGAAGATGGGGATGTGTACTTGGATTCTTATTCAATTACACATGTAGATCATGAGACATGGTTGGCTGACTCAGATGCATCCTTTCGCTTCACTTCCCATAGGGAGTGGTTCTGCAAGTATGAGAAATATGATGATGGTGATGTCTTCTTATGGGATGACAGGAAGGCTAGAATCATCAGTCGCGGAAAATTAAAGTTGAAGTTGCAAGGTGGAAGGATTAGAACACTTCCAGGTGTTTTGCATATTCCCGCATTGGCCAGAAATCTAAGTTTTGTAAGCAAGTTGGATAATGCAAGTGTAAAAATAGTGTTCGAGAAAGATACCTACAAGATGGTTCGGGGACCACTGGTATTTGATGCGGGGAGTTCAGATTGGAATTATGTACAAGCTTCAGGGTAGCATTGTTATTGATGGGTGCAACAGTTCTATGGTTCCTAAAAGTGGAGCAGAAAATCTAGTGGTCTCTGGATAAAATACCATGTTATGGCATCAAAGGCTTGGACATATTGGAGAGCAGGGCCTTCGAATACTTCATGGTAATGGTATGGTAGAAAGTATGTCTAACTGCTCTTTGGATTTTGATTTCTGTGAAAATTGTGTATATGGGAAGTAGAATCGGGTGAGTTTCCCCCTCTAATGCTAAACATATGAAACTAATATTAAAGCTTGTGCACAGTGATGTGTTTGGACTTGTGTCGGTTTCATCACAGGCTAAGTTTTTGTACTGTGTATCATTTATAGATGATTTATCAAGGAATACATGGATATATTTCCTCAAGAATAAATATGAAGTCTTTGACAAGTTTAAAGAATTTAAGGCTCTTATGGAAACCAGACAGAGAAGAAGATAAAGGTGTTGAGGAAAGATAACAGTGGCGAATTTTGAAAGAAGGAATTTGAAGAGTTATGTAAGAAGTGTGGTATAGCACGACAAAAGATTACTCCATACAAACCTTCGCAAAATGGAGTTTCATAAAGAATGAACGAGATGTTGATGGAAAAGGAAAGAAGCATGCTCAGTGGTGTCGGGTTAGGACAAGAATTATGGGCAGAGGCGGTGGAGACTGCATGTTATCTGGTCAATAGATCACCTTCATCAGTGTTGGAGAATACGACTCCACAATAGGTATGGACTGCTAAGAAACCCTCTCGTTCACATATGAGGGTATTTGGATGTGATGCATATGTACATGTTCCAAAGGAGAAAAGAACAAAGTTGGATAATAAATCCGAAGGGTGCATCTTTATTGGGTATAAGGATGGTTTAAAAGGTTATAAGATTTGGAACCCAGAAACAAGGAAGGTTGTGTACAACTGAGATGTGGTGTTTAGAGAGGTGAAAGATATTATTAAACATTAAATCTTACCAAACGAATTTGATAAGATACAGTTTGAGCTAAAGGAGGAAGAATCAGACTCTACAGCAGAAGATAAATTAAAAGATGAAGATCCACAAACTCAAGTTGTGAGAAGATCAGTTCGAGAAAGAAAGCAGCCATAAAGGTATAGTCCATCTGCTTTTCGTTCAAATTTTTCTTTATATATTACTGATGATGATCCCAGAACTATGAGGGAATCAATAGATTCATAGGATGGCAAACTCTAGAAAGAGACAACGTTTGATGAAATGGCATCTTTGCACAAAAATGAGGCTTGGGATCTGGTAGAGTTTTCATCTGGAAACTCATTAGTAGCAAATGGGTGTTTAAGAAGAAGATAACGTAGAAGGAAAGGTGGAGAAATACAAAGCTCGGTTGGTAGCAAAAGGTTATTCCTAGGTGTCGGGAATTGATGTTGGTGATATTTTTTCTCCCGTTGCCAAGGTAGCTTCTATTAAATTATTTTTATCTGTTGTTGTTGCTTTTGATTTTGAGGTGGAATGGATGGATGTGAAGACAACATTTCTTCATGAGAATCTAGAAGAAGAGATCTACATGAAGCAACCTAAAGGATTTGCGGTGAAGGGTGAGAAATCATTGGTATGCAAGTTAAAAAAGTCTTTGTATAGTTTAAAACAGTCGCCAAGGATGTGGTATTAGAAATTTGATACATTTATACGGGGACTTGGTTTCACTAGAAGCAAAGCAGATCACTGTGTATTTTAAATCAATTGGTGACCGTATTATTTATCTATTCATGTATGTGGATGATATGTTGCTCGTTGGAAATGAAAAAGAAATTATCCAAGATTTGAAGACCCAATTTTCCTCCAAATTTGACATGAAATATCTTGGTGTTGCAAACTATATTTTGGGCATGGAAATTAAACGAGATTGGGAAAAGAGGAAGCTTTGGTTAAACCAGAGGAAATGCATTGAGACAATATTGCAGAGGTTTAATATGCAGGATAGTACACTGGTGAAGGTTCATATTCTTGTAGGTGTAAAGTTATCTATTGAACAGTGTCTCAAGACACAAGAAGAGGAAGAGGAAATGTCCTGTGTTCCATATGCAAGTGTAGTCAGTGACCTGATGTATGTAATGGTCTATAATAGACCAAACATTATACATGCAGTGGGAGTACTGAGAAGGTTTATGTCAAAACTGAGGAAGGAGCATTGGAAAGCAATGAAGCGGGTTTTCAAATATTTGCATGGCACTAGTGATTATGGTTTGTGCTACCAAGGACAACTAGGATTAGACAAAGTTTTGGACATCCGTGAATTTATTCATGTAGATTGGGTTGGAGATTTAGATCAGAGAAGATCTACAAGTGGGTATGTGTTTAACCTATTTGGAGGTGCAGTCAGTTGGATGAGTAAGAGACAATTTGTAGTGGCCCTTTCAAATACACAGGCAGAATACATGGAAGCCACTCATGCAAGAAAGGAAGAAATTTGGTTGCAAATATTGTGTTCAAGTATGGGGTTAGTACAACAAGATATAAAGGTATATTGTGACAGCCAAAATGAAATTTTCTTGGCAAAGAATCCTTCTTATCATTCAAAGAAAAAGCAAATTGATGTTCAGTATCACTTTGTGAGGGATATGGTTGAGGAAAAAAAGGTGTTACTAGTAAAGGTGGACACTTTGAAGAATACTGCAGACGCATTGACAAAGTCTGTGAGCACTGAGAAGTTCTCTTGGTGTAGAGAAACATTGGGCGTTGCAGGGTTGGATCAATGACTAAGCTCTCTAGTGTAAAGAAAACAACAAGTGGGAGAATGTTGGCTGTGTGTTATATTCTTTCCATGACTACCCCATGCATGAGGGCGTCATAGGGGGGTGGTAGCTCCCTCTATACATTGCGCTGGGCACAAGGGATATGGAGGGGGTTGGTATCCCCCTTGCATAGGGTCCGGGGCAGTGCCCTGGGAAATTTTTTTTGGACACTATATTAGGTGGGCAAACCTACCTATGGTTTTGTGCATGGATTTCACACATGTTTTTGGGCATGATGGTTTTCTGTCCATGGTATTTTGTAGATCTGATCAAGGGAACTGCATTTATGTTCTAGTCTAGGGTTAATGGATTAGGGTTTATAGATGCTTCAACATCTATATATATGTATTGTAACATTGAAAGGAATATAATTAAAAATCAATCTGGTAGTCTCGGTTTTGGGATCCATGGAAAAATATTTGTGTATATATGTTTTATGCTCTCGCCATTGTCTATTTTCTATTTTTAAAATTCGTATGAAGGTAATTTTTGTATGGGGTTAAAAACTAAAAAAAAATGTGCATAAGTATATGTGGATGTTATTGGAAATATTGTAATGAGCTATGCTATAAAGCTCCAGTGAACAATATATTTGTCATGTTTCTGCAAGTTGATCATTATAACTATTTCATCGAGCTAAGTTATAAAGCTCCATGGGTAGTATGTTTTGGTTCTAAACATACTTGTTGGTTGTAGGTGTCATTGAACACCAAAGACAATGTTCCCCTAAGGGGGAGGGTTCTGTAACAACCCTGGTAAAAATTCATGTAAAAAAAATACAAGACCAAGGTCATGGGACACATATTCCAAGTTGAATGTTGGAAAAACATCCTAGTGGGTGTTCATTTTGGTTATTATGGATAAACAAAATTTACAAAGGCAATGGAAAAGGGTTTGAAAAGGAAAAGTGATATTAATTGGCATTTTATTTATGAAAATAAAGGAAATTAGGAGAAAAGGAAGGTGAAAGGTCTCAGGTTGCATGTGAGGAGGAAATTGAAAGAAAATAGTGGAAAATGAAGAAAATAGAGGCCTCATTACTAAAAAACTTATGAGGATCAATTCACAAACCTTTTGATAGTTTTTGGGTGGATCTCTCTCTCAATTATCTCTCTCTCACACTTAAAGCATTCTTGGAGCACTCTAGCATTGGATCAAGGAAAGAAAAAGAATGACAAAGAAGGCATAGGGAAGTAAAGATCAAGAAAGAAATAGCAAGATTAAGCAGCTATAGCGATATTACTTGTAGGTATCAATTTGCATGTGTGATTTCCTTGCTAGATTTGGCATGCATGGTACATGCATGTGAGTATTTGGTTCTCTTGTTGTCATTTGCATGGGTTTTGCTAGATTTTCATCCTTGCCTTACCATTTTTGGATAACCATGGAGTGATGGGTTCTCTTTCATTTGGTTAAGCTAGATTGCTGGATGGTTTCAAATTTGAGTGAGGTAGTTTCTGAAGAAGAACACAAGGCCTAGGAATCTCTAGACCAAAGAAGGTGGGATTGCACTAAAGTCGTATTTTGTGTACCTTGGCGGGCCTACGAATCCTCGACTGATGAATAGCGGGATATATAGTTTAGCCTAGAGGTGTGTTCCCTCGATCAAACCTAGGAATCCTCGACCGGTGAATGGTAGGATATATGGTAAATATTTGAGGGTGGAGTCTCGATTAGGCCTAGGAATCCTCGATCGATGAATGGAGGGATATATGGTAAAGCCTAGAGGCTAGGAGTTAGACAAATTCCACATGATGTAGCTGGAGAAATCTGGTGGCATCCATTCTTGTTTAGGGCCTCGTGATCTGATGGGGATTAAGGTAAATCCTATGGAAACTTGGATTGATTTTATTTTGAGTCCCACATTCATGCTTGGAATATGGCATGGAAGTGATTGGTTGAAAGAAATATTTGGCTTAGCTAATTTATGGTTGGGAGGTTTGTGGAAGTCCCAGACCCGGTTGGCTTATGCATTCATTAATAAGAGCTTTTTCTCCTTAGTATTTAATGTGTAAATATATTGTTTCATATGTGATTCTTATGGATGTTATATCCTTGTTATCTATGTTGGTTATATGTTGGTTATGAGCGTGTTTTATAATAGACTTGATATATGGCTCTCATCATGTTTTGATTTGCAAATGAATGTACAATGAATATATGACCTAATAGATGCTAATGTAGCAACAATGCTTCTTTATGAATTTCATATAAGTATGATATCCCTATGCTCAAATATGTTGTTATGACATGTCGATTACATATTTGTGACATGTTTGAAGAAATGTCTATCATGGCTAGTAGGGGTCATATCAAGTACCTTGTACCTATGACTATATTAACATCCTTATTCCATTCTTATTTGTCATTTTTGAGGGTTTCATGAAGTTTTGGGCAGTGGCTTGAGTCATGGCCCTGAAAAAGTGGCACAGAATCTAGGGTCATTGTCTTAGAACTAGCTACAAAATTCCATAGTCGCTGGCATGCCTTGTTGTGGGAGTGACTGGAAGACCTCAATCACATGCATGGTTTTTCATGGGAGTGGTTGAGGGTCAAGACCAGTAAAATGTCAAGTTGTCTCATGGGTTGGTCACCTGAAAGAGTTGGTTGGCTCCTGAAGGTTTTGTAGCATGTGTGGAAGGCCATAATGGTTTTGTTTTGTAAGTTCCACTTCCTTAACTATACATGGGGAGTTGAATCAAATCATAGTAGCCTCTCGTCACATGTTTACCCTAGTGGATCAGTTAGATTGGGTAAATGTGGGAGGAGGGCATTACAATAGGTTTTTGGTTTGCCTTGAGAAGCATTCAAATTCAAATTTAATTTTCTTATAATTTCTTCCATTTCTCTCAACATATTAGGGCCCAATATCAATCTTTCTTTAGGTCCACTCCAATTTATAGGTGTCCTACATTTGTGTCCATATAACACCTCAAATAGGCTCATCTTTAGGTAAGCATGATAAATATTATTGTAAGCAAATTCCACCAAGTGTATATAGTCTTTCCACTTGTCGGTTGTTGCATCACAGCCATTCTCAACATATTTTCAATCACTTGGTTTACACGTTTAGTTTATCCATCGGTTAGAGGGTAGTATGCAGTACTGAACTGCACTTGAGTACCTAATCCCTCAAAGAAAGCTTTCCAAAATGAAAATGTAAATTTAACATCCCTATCAGAAATGACCACTTTTGGTATTCCATGCAACCTGAAACTCTCCTTCATAAATATGTTAGCAATTTGAATCATCTTAAAGGTATATTGCATTGGGATAAAATGCGGAGACTTACTTAGTTTTTCTACTACCACCATTATAGAGTCATTTTGTTTCTTGGTATTAGGTAGGCCAGTAATGAATTCTAATGTGATAGTCTCTCATTTCCATTCCAGAATAGGCAGTGGGTGGAGAAACCTAGCTGGGTGCTGGTGTTTAGTATTCACCTGCTGGCATTCCAAGAACTTAGCTAAATATTCAACCACTTCCTTTTTCATACATGGCCAGAAGTGCTCCTTCCTTACTGCAGTAATCAACTTCTGGTAACTGGGATGAGCTGTGTTGGGAATTTTATGACACTCATTTAGAATTAAGTTCTTGATGCTTATTTGATTGTGAATGCATACGCTATTTTGATATATTAACATGTTCTCTTTATTTACCTCATATCCTAGTTTTCGTTCGTTGTTGTTTGGATCTTGTTCTTGATGCGACAAAAATCGGTATTCGCATCTCTTTGAGCAGCCTCCTTAATCTGTTCTTTAAAGGCAATTCTTACTTCACTAAAATAGATTTCATAAACATAGTTCAACTTCCCACTCAAGGTGTCTGATACTCGATTCTCCTTTCCTTTTAAATGTTTAATTTCAAACTCAAACTCGCTCAAGAAAGGAGTCCATCGTGCTTGTTGAGCGTTTAAAGTAGGCTGCTTGAAATACTTAGTTAAACTGCTATGATTTGCCATCAATATAAATTGTTTACCAAGTAAATAATGTCACCACATTTTTAAGGCGTGAATCATTGTTGTCAATTCCAAAGTGTAAGTTGAATACTTTTGTGCATGATCCTTTAGTTTTCTATATTCATAGGCTACAACTTTTCCTTCTTGCATTAATACTCCCCCTAATCCATCTTTACAAGCATCCATATAGACAGTAAATTCCTTGTCTTGGTTAGCAATTCTTAGAATGGGGGTAGTAGTAAGTAAATATTTCAATTGATCAATTTGACACTCAACTATCCATTTGAAAATTCTTCCTTTCTTTTGTAGGGTGGTCAGATAGGATAAACTACTTATTATAATCCTTCAATAAACCGCCTATAGTATCCAACCAACCCCATAAAAGATCTTATATCAGCAACATTCCTAGGAATGGGCCATTCCATTATAGTTTTTATCTTTTCTAGGTCTAAAACGATTCCTTCCTTAGTAATAGCAAGTCCTAAATATTGAATATGTTCCTTATAAAACTCACACTTACTATATTTTACATACAGTTGATGCTCCCTCAAAGTTTGCAAAAAAATTTGCAGATGCTTTTTGTGCTCCATAAACCACGAATAAACAAGTATGTCATATATAAAGATCAATACAATTTTATTCAAATACTGATGAAATATACTATTCATTAGACACATAAATGTTGTTGAGGTGTTAGTTAGGCCAAAGGGCAGAACTACAAATTTGTAATGCCGACAATGAGTTCTAAAAGTTGTTTTATATGTATCTTCTTCTTTAATTATTATCTAATGATACCCTAAACGCAGGTCAATTTTAGAGAATATTGTAGCCCAATTTACTTGATCAAATAAATCATCAATACAGGGTAAAGTGTATCTATTTTTCACCATTAGCTTGTTTAATTATGTATGGTCAATACACAATCACAGAGTGCCATCCTTCTTTTTTACAAAAATTATTGGAGCTCCCTAAGGTGACACACTTGGGAAAATGTGCTTCTTGTCAAGTAACTCTTGTAACTACATTTTAAGTTCAACTAGTTTAGGGACACTCATACAATAGGGTGCTATGGACACAAGAGCAGCTCTTGGGACAAGTTCAATGGTAAAGTATATGTCCCTTTTAGGAGGTTGTCCACAGATATTTTCAAGAAAAACATCAAAAAAGTTTTGTACAATTAGAAATTCTCTAGAGTAACAGTTTTCTCCTTCAAGTTTGTATACCCCACTTGTATGTTAGGATATTCCGACACATAGGAAATAGTTAAGTATAACTTGGTCTAGTATAGAGTTAGGTAAAGTGTGTTTCTTTACTATGTACTTTTGTAACTTACAATCTGACGGTCATGATATGTAGTGATCCGACGGTTCATTCTCTCCTTGGTATTACTGACACTTGATCCGTGGGTTAACACCCGATTGGTCCATGATCTCTATTTAAAGAGCATGGAGGGTCATTTGTAGGTTAACTATTCATGAGAGAAGCTTATGTAAATTTCATTCTTTTTTTTAATAATTGCCTGAAATGGCCGCGTTGGCTCAGGCCGTGGACTGTTTCCCTCTTTTAGGGTTTTAACCACGTCAAAAATACCGGTGTATTGATCTGTGATCTGTTTGTGAGCCGTGTCCTTTGGTGCTCTGTCTAAGGAACTTACCTTGTAAATTCCTACATGGTATCAGAGCCTGGACCCAGGTTCGATTCCGCCGAGTTGCGTTTGAGGGGAGGTGTTGGAAGAATCACTGCACCTCTATGGAATTCGTAATTTCCACCCTAGGGATCCTAGTTAGTGATTTGTAAAGTTTGTAACGTTTACCAAAACCTGTGGGTTTTGGTG
This sequence comes from Pinus taeda, assembly GCA_000404065.3. NCBI lineage: Eukaryota > Viridiplantae > Streptophyta > Pinopsida > Pinales > Pinaceae > Pinus > Pinus taeda. The sequence goes on along the minus strand of APFE031662957.1, from coordinate 85,744 downwards.
TAACGGAAAACATCCACATGGTATTGGAGCTTGGACCCAGGTTCGATTCCCCTGAGTTGCATTTGAGGGGGGGTGTTGGAAGAATCACCACACCTCTATAGAATATGTAATTTCCACCCTGGGGATCCTAGTTATTGGTTTGTAATGTTTACCAACACCTGCGGGTTTTGGTGTAACGACAAACCTCCACATGGTATCAGAGCCTGGACCCAGGTTCGATTCTGCCGAGTTGCGTTTGAGGGGAGGTGTTGGAAGAATCAATGCACCTCTATGGAATCCGTAATTTCCACCCTGGGGATCCTAGTTAGTGATTTGTAAAGTTTATAACATTTACCAAAACCTGTGGGTTTTGGTGTAACGACAAACCTCCACATGGTATCAAAGCTATTTGAGGGTCGCGTCCGTTGGTGATCCAAATCTGAAGCTGGTAGAACTGCATCCGACTGCCGTTTCCTAGATCTATTGTTTCTGACTGCTTTCGGGCCAAGAGGACTACTCTGTTGTGTTAGGAGCATCTGTTCCAATGAGGAACCCCTTTCATTTCACACAAAAAGCTTTCTGGTAGCCCTAGCTACGACATTTTTAAGATCTTGAGGTATACAGTGTTTATTTGCAGTTTCTAGTTATTTTCTCTCTGTTTATTATTTTGGTTTATTTAGCTTCTTTTTTATTACCGGATCTATACCTTTCATTTTTGCGTATGGTCTTTGCCTTAGGACTCTGTGCGATCTGGGAAAATCAGAAACAAAGAGGAAGGATTTTTCTCATGCGTATGCTCTTTTCCGCTACGCCTTAGTGTGATCTCGGAAAATCAGAAACATTGAGGAAAATATTTAGTTTCCGGGTAAAGCTAACTTCAAGCCGTAAGGTTTGTTTTTTTTTTTTGTATGTCCATGTTGGGTCTTGTGTTTTTTGTTTTGTAGGGAAAAAGAGCTTTCTCAAGCAAGCACACAACCCAAAGCTTCAGTGACTAAAAAAAAAAACAAAACCCCCCCCCCCCCCTCTCTCTCTCTCAAACTTTTAGTTTAGCTCACTTGGTTCAAAATTAATTTATGAGAGTAGAGGTCTTGAGTTCAAGTCTCCTTTTTGTTGGAAAGGGGGTGTTTTTTTCATTTCCGCACATTCCTACACTTCGTCGGCGTCTTCATCAACTTTTCTTCAAAAAGCCATAACTTCTTCATCCGGAAGCCGTTTTCAGAGCCGTTTTTTTGAACTAGCCTAATTTTTCAAGATCTTTCCATTGGAACACTTAGTTTCAACATATATAGCTTCAGTTTTTGTTAAAATGGAAAGTCCATGCCAAGTTTTTCTTGATAGCACCAATTACTTCCAATGGTGGTCCTAC
>APFE031662957.1:28905-41130 GCA_000404065.3 Pinus taeda | reverse complement strand
CACTGAATACATTATCTCAATAATAAAACATTTAACATACTAACAACCATCTTAAAAGGTAATCTCTATATTCCCAAAGAAAACGACTTTAGTTCTGGGTAAAATAATTGAGCGCCCGATTATAGTTTTGAGGATTATGAACTGAAGATTAGACTTCCATCCTTGACGAATTTTTTTTATAAACATCCCCGAACATTTTTAAAAATCTCTAGGTTCAAACGGTTTGGCATATTTTTATGCTCGTTAAAAATGTTGCTTAAACTACTTCTTATAAATCTTTTATTTATTTAAGATGTTGTATTCATCGAATTAAGAGACCAAGAATTTTCCAAAATATAAATTAAATAAATCATATGGCCTTTTCCAATGTAATTTTCAAGTTATTGAAAAGAAAAAGTGTTGTATTATAAAAATGAAAAAAAAAAATGTTGTATTATAAAAATTAATTTCAATGTTACATATAATAAATTTGATTGCGTAGATCACAAATTTTGGTTATTCTGTAATTCTCTCTGACCCACAGTTTTATTGTTGATAAACCCCAACTGATCAACAACTTGGGCGTTGTAATCGTCATTCAAACTGCGCAGATTCCAATCTATCAAAACCCTAAGTTAATTTGTTGCATTATAGAAATCCAAAAAATAACAAAAATTCTCCATAATATTAAACAACGAGCCAAAACTAATTATATATATACATGGGTCGATGTGCGCACAACATTGGTCAATCTATCTAGCACCTCACCCACGGCGACAACTGTTGTGTCATCGCGGTTGACATCTCCTTGAAATAGTCCAAATTTAGATAATTGTGACATGTGGTGAAGGTGTCGATGCTGAGTTGGTCCTGTATAATGAAATCACCCTCCTTGAGGAGCCTGTGGATGAGTATGAGGAATTTGAGCGCCACAATCCAATTGTGGGTGCTCCTTAGGTGCCTCTTGAGCTCTGTTATGCAGCGCAATAGCAGAAGTCGCGAGGTCGAACATCCCAAGTAAATGGAATCCACATGTTTTTATTACATCAAGGACTCCTTGTGGCTGTGACTTGCAAGACATATCTCGATACAATACAAAACATGTTCGACATACCTCAAAACATGCAAGACATACTTTAAAAAATGTGTCTAATATTCCTTTTTTTATATGGTCAAAGTGGACGAAATATGCTTATGGTATTTTCCTTGAGGGAAAGTAATAAAATAAGGTTTCTAGAGAGTCTCTCCAGCCTATTAAAGGGGATAGGAGCTAGGCATTTGGATCATTCATATTTTTTCTATGTTATTGTGTTTGTTTAGAACTTGGTGTGGCTAGTTCTAAGTTGATCCCGGGACGAAAACCCCGTGGTGACATTTGTGTGGTGGATCCATTCAGGAGTCACAAGTGGGCTTCAGTGTCTTGTTTTTCTTCTATTGCGCAGCCATGCATGTCATCTGTAGGGGTTCCAATCTTATTTTATGGGCATGTGTTATTTTCTTCAGCTAATAATATAAATAAAGGGTTGCATTTCTAGATCTTGTTTGTGTTCTTGTTCTTGTTGAAGGTTTACTTTAATCAAAACACTAAAGTGTGCTAGATCTGCTAAAATTTATAATGTTTGGGATCTTACAGTGGTATCAAAGTTGTGCATCCTGCCAGCCTGAGGGTTTTTTGCAGGGAACTTCGGTGAGATTTATTCTCACCCTAACCCACATTTTTATCTTCGAAGGTATTCCATATCACCCTAGTTGGTTTTACTTTTCAATTGATTAAAAATATATTTTTCTACATTGCTTCGAGGGCTATTATTTTATTGCAGAACAAAAAAGGCCAAACATTACCTTTGCTAAATTATTTATTAAAGGTTTTCTTTTTCAGATTGGATCTAGATCTGCTGTATAGATTTGTCCATTCTGGACCAATGTTAAACAATGGACCAATTCACTGGCACTCAAGTATGAGGGAGCCATACAGAGAAGCCGTCAAACCTTGTTGAAGAGCGCATCATCTTTCCATTAAAGAGTGAAGCCAAATTCAACTTTTATTAGAGATCCAAATTCCTCTCTTGTATTGAGGTTGAATTACTTCCTTGGTAGATCAAAGGCCACTATTACTGGGGCTAAAACCCTCTCTTTCATAGGTCGAGGCTGAATCTATTGTAAATTTGAGGCAGAATTAGTATGGAGATGAAGTTCCAGTTGTGGCAAGGGTTTTGATCATTGAGATCAATTGCCACCATAAGGCTTAGCCACTCATGCCACTCAATTTATCTATTCATCACCACCATTAAGTAGAAGCTAGATTATAGTGTAAAGAGTGTTAAGTCAGGCATGATTTAAGCACTAGAACAAGAACGTCGAGATCAGAGGATTGGGCCACAAAATCAAGGCGTTGAGCAAAAGCCGAGTGCATATACTTCGAAGACTCTGGTTGCAACAGAGTTTGAAGGCCGGGTCGAAGGATCCATGTATTTGAGCGCAGTGGAGTTTGAAGCTAGGCTAAAGGAGTTGTATATCTTAGAATAACAAGGCACTACACTAGGAGAAGGAACACTTTTGGAAGGTTGTGGGCCCATAGCTGACGGGAGCCACATCAAGGAGATTGGTTTGTGCTATGGAGTGAAGTTGAGCAGGTCCCAGAAGCTGCAGATGGTTCCCATTCAACCAATCAACCACCCAAATTGATCACTTCTACTTGATATCTAGCCATAGGATGCCACAATTTTAGTTTTCGTATTATAGGATAGGCGTAGTCTACACACCTGTGTAAAAAAAAAAAGATCATAACCGTCACCCTGTGGTATCCTTGACACCCATGTGGAAGAAGAATTATCATTCATTCAGAGGAGACAAATTTTCTCAGGAGTCTAATCTATTATCAAAGGCCAAGCATTGTGTGTCATCTATAGCATATTAGATTTTGCGTTACCTGGAATAGAGTTGTAATATCATGTAATATTCCCTTTCTTGATATGGTCGAAATTGATGAAATTTTTCCATGGTATTTACGTGGTCTTTTCCCATGGTATTTGCCTTCGGTTTTCGAGGGAAAATAATAAAATAGGGTATTTAAAGAGTCCATCAAGCCTATAAAAGGGGATATAAGCTAAGTGTTTGGATCATTCGGGTTTATATATCTTGTTGTGTTTTTCTTGAGAACTTGGCATGGCGAGTTCTAGTTTGATCCCAAGGACGAAAACCTCGTCGGTGTTATTTTGTCTGGTGGATCCATCTAGTGTCCACATTTGTGCTTCAATCCATTTGTCTTCTCTTTTGATAAACAGTCGTGCATGTCATTGCAGGGGATTGAAATTTATTGTATAGGCATGTACCATTTTCCTCAGTTATTAATATAAATAAAAGGCTACATTTCCAGATCCCATTGTGTTCAGTGCTTTGATTGCAATTATTTTGAACTAGAACACCTAGATGTGCCAGATCGATTGATTATTTTGCCGTTCAAGATATTACAGTGGTATCAAAGTTATGCATCCTACCAGCCTGAGGATTTTATGTAGGGAACTTTGATGGGATTAATTCTCACCCTAACCGACATTCTATCTTCAGTGGTATTTAATATCACCCTTGTTGGTTTATTCTGGAAACTTTCCTACTACCAGTTGAGGAATGGATCTAGATCTACATTGGAACAAGAGTTCTTTTTGCATCTATTATTTTTTGTTCTGAGGTCGTTGATCCATAATCACAGGAGCACGATATCCTAATTGATTGGTGATACGCACCGCTGGAGACCAAAAATTTGCAGGTACATTCATTCAAAGGTTGTGGACGCAATGACATTATGGTTCATGGGCCAAAAGTGGCTTACAAGGGTTGTGGGTCATGTCCTAGTGGGTGGTGATCATCCGAGTAGAAGGACCATTGACCATGAGCCATGGGCTAAAGACAGTGGGTGCATTAGCCAGAAAGCATATCACAAGGGTCATGAGCCATTTGCAATAGATCAGGGTGTACACAAGAGTGCCATGCAGAAGGGTTGAAGCCATCAGGCTGATGAGCCTCATCATTGGGTAACTATATGGACCTTAATTCACCTCCCAGCTTAGTCAAATCAACTCTTCTCACATTTATTACATGTTTTGATTATATTTTGTTTAATGAGATGATTCAAATTGAGATATTAGGCCTAGTGGACTAATGTGCATTAAATCCAAGTTTCTGAGAGAAAATCAGGGAATTTTGGCAATACTAAAAGCTGAAACTTGAATGGGGAAAGGAAGAGAGATTGTAGGAGGTAAATCCTCCTCATTTACTCCTCCCTCATTCGAATATTCCTCCATCAATCACACTAGCCTGGAGTAAAAACAACCAAGTCATGAAGATCAAAAGGCTGCCGAGCAAGTGATAGTCAAAGAGTTAGTTCATCTCGAGTTTAGGAGCCGAAACACCCTAGATTTAAGGAAGTCATTGGAGACTTCAGTTGTATAAATAAAGAGGCCTAGAGCCTCATCGGGATTCCAATTTTTGTTGTAAAAACACTAATTATTTTGGAGCTCCAGACTTGTGGAAGACATTGTTATGTAATTTTTTGTTTTGATAATGAGAATGAGCTTTTTCATGATCCGGTACTGAGTTAACTCAGAGGGCTGAAGCTCTTGGGTTAGGGCCCAATCCTAGCAACAAAGGCTCCCCTTCTTGTATCTGTATGCTTAGATTAGTTTCATAGATTCATGGTTAAATTGTCCTTAGAAGTATTTCATTGCAACTAGTATAGATTTGATTAGTTTGTTTATTAGTTTGCTTCCGTTTGTGCTTTACTTCAACAGTAGGTTAGAGGGGATAAAAGGAACACCAAAAAGTTTTCAATAAGTGTCTTGGCCTCACTTCCTCCTTCAGGGATCATTATTTGAGGAAAGGACCCCTATGTAGCCCCAAAAAGACAACTTTCTACTTTCTCATAGAATTTAGAGTTTATTGTACTTGAACCAGCATTTGATCAGTTTGCAAGTGTAGGATTTAATTACCATTTCTTCTGTTTTCAGTCTTACAGTAGATTTCATCAATGACTTCATCTTATTCTGCAAATTTTCCTCATGCATGAAGTAGACAATTAGCTCATTAAACTCTGTTTTTCTAGCTCATTGAAATTCTTCTTGTTTACATGATTTTTGGGCAATTATCATTGTTTGATGCAGTGCAGGTGTTTCAGAAGTAGAGGAAGATTTCATAGCAAGAAACCTTATTCCAACTTCATCCATCCATAATCATTCCTTGCTTTCACTAAGACCTTCACCAATTTCATCATTTTACATGGAAACTTCTCCAACCATGTTGAGAAAATCCAACCATCTCCCAACATTGGTATTGAGTTTTGAGCAATCCTAGGCATTTTCTCACTCCGCTCCATCCACCAACCACTTTCCCTAAGCCTTCCATCACCTCCAGCACCCATCGTTTTTCTCTCGGCTATATCCTGTAGAAATACAGGGAATCCTATAGGTTTTCCTGTAGTGGTCTGTTTTGAGGCCAAATTGAGGGAAAACCTCCAGGAAGCCACACAAGGTCACCTAAGGGTCTCCAAAACCTTCAAACCATCCACCAGCATCCGTAAGCCACCTGCCACATCACCAAAAGATATTAGCTTTAAAACCATTTTTTCCATAAAAAGAAAAAACATATTTATTTCAGTCCGTTACATGCACAGTAATGATGTTTGATGTTTTGAACTCTCATGCTTAGGATAGTAGCATTCCATACGTGTTAGCTTGGCATTCTTGTAAAGCATAGTTTCTCAACAGTTAGTTAGGAAATGGTGTGTTTCTAGCATTGGATTTCAGTCCTTTTCCTTATTGTAGCAGACAAGCTTTCTCCTAGAGTAGATTTCTCTTTCTTTCATCAATAATCAAGCTTCTTATGAATCCATAGAAGTCTAGCTTGAAAACCCTAAAGGTCTCTCACTAGCTAAACAATGAAAAAAGGAAAAACCATCACTTTTACTTGTGTATACAGCACTGTCACCTCCATGTTTGTACGAACCCCGTGTTGATAAAGTAAAGCTAGTAGCCCCAGAAGTTGTAGCATTCTTGCTGCAATACTAGTGCTCATCACTTTTTGGCGCCGTTGCCGGGGAGGTGTCTAAGTAGTATGTGATTACGGCTTTCTTTCATCCATTTATTGTTTCTAATATTCTGCTAGTAGTTTCATTTCTGCAAAAGTAATTTAGTTTTCTTCCTTTTCCATTTTGCATTCTTTGCTTTCCTTTCCATTCTGCAAGTAAGATTTCAATCAAGCAGTTAATTTTTCATTCAGTCAGTAGTTTTCATTTAGTTTGCAATTCAATTTTGCAATTACTTTTAAAGTTTGAAAAAAAAACACAAAACACAACAAAAACATTTTTTTCATGCCTTGTAGGAATAGGGATAACTTAGGGAACTTTTTTCCAAATAGCCCCACTGCTTCAAATAGCCAACCTTCCCTCTTCTTTGGTGGCTGTGAATTGGAGGAACACTTAGATGAGAAACCAAACATATTTGAAGAACCTATAGGGGAATAAGAAGAAGAAGAACCCATTCCTACTAAACCAATGGTTGAAAACAGAAATGTTGAAGGAAATAGGGAAAGAGTTGAGGGTGACTTCCCCATAAGGGAAACCAATGGGGATACTAAGATGAAAAATATAAGCCCCTCTGACCTTCCTCATTTCCATGGCCTGACCTTAGAAGATCCAAACACTTTCTTATTTGAATTTGTTGTCATTTTCCGAACCTATGACTACACCAATGATGAGCAGAAGTTGAAACTATTTCCATCCACTCTCAAGGATGCAACTTTGCGTTGGTTCATGGGTTTAGCTAGAGATAGCATCACAAATGGGGCTCAGATGCAACAAGCCTTCAACAACAAGTATCGAGACTACTGTAGGTCTAAAGACACTAAAGAGGAAATTTTTAGGATGACCTTAGGACATGATGAATCCCTAGAGGATTATGAAGAACGATTCCAGCTTAGCTACAAAAGGGTTAGGTGCACACTTGACCCTGAGTCACTAAAGCTAGTCCTACTTAGAGGAGTAAGGGAAGATCTTTTGGATACCCTAAACTTGTTAGCAGGAGGGAATATCTACCAGTTACCCTATGAGGATATCAAGATTGTCTTTTGAAACCATTCTAGGGTAGCTAGGAAAAAGGGTAGGGGTAGTCAACCTATGGTCAGTCCATCCTCTTCCAATTCATCCATCAAAGGTGAAATTGGAAACATGTTGGAGGATTTCAAGAGTGAGATGCTGCAAACACTTGCCCTACATATGGACACTGTGCACATTAAGAGAAAACAAGAGGAAGCAAAGAGAGCCTTAGCCATTTTCTGTCCTAGATGCACCAAGAGGCACCCTAGGAATGAATGTCCATTGAATTCTATTGAAATATGCTCAGTCTGTGAAGAAAACCACTCCAGAGACAAGTTCCCTTCTCTCCTTGGATTAAAATTTGTATATCAAGGAGATGAATAGGTAACTGAACAACTCTGCTACATAAACCAAAGGAGACCTCATGGGCCTAGGCCATACTAGCAGGGCATGCAAGGGTCATCCCGTGCATATTACAACCCCAACCAGACTACATCCATACCTTCTTGGGGCCCCCCTGCTCATCCTTCCTGGTCTACACCTCCTCTTTGGTCCTTTGCACCTTATTATCATTTCCAGTTAGCCAACCAGTCATTTCAACCATATGCCATGCCACAACCTCAGTCGAGTACACCACCCCATGGGTGGAGGCCCCATAAAACAATGCTCCAACTTTATTACCTTGACCACCTGCTCAACCACAACTGTTACACTCTGCTCCACCTAAACAACCCCAGATGCCTGCCCAGCCAAATCTGAACCTGAACAACAAGTATACAATGGAGAGACATCATATCCATCTTATGTTGTGGAAATTCAAAAGATCAACCTGAGATCTGGGAGAGTACTCCTTGAGAACCAACCTCTACCTCCACCTAGGGAGGTTGAGGATAAAAGAGAGGAAAGCATGCCTAAAGTAAATCCACCACCCTTTCCTCAGAGATTAACCCAACCACTCCAGCCTACCCCAGAAGAGACTGAACTTCTGGGAGAATTGGAAAACCTATGTGTCAAAATTACACTTCTCCAAGCTATTAAAGATGTACCTATTTACAACAAGTTGATTAAGGATAAGTGCTTCAAGCATCCATGGAGGCAAAGAAGAGATGCCCCTACCATTAATGTCATTGGATAGCTGTCTGACTTAATGCTGGGGCAGGTAATCTGTCCAAAGTATTTGGACCCTAGAAGCCCTATAGTAGATGTGCACATCAATGGCACCATTGTTCCACACACTTTGATCGATCTTGGGGCTACCATTAATGTGATGACCAAGGACACCATGCTCAAGCTCAACCTCCAACGTTCATTGAGAAATACCACAACAGTTCTGCAACTTGTAGACCACTCCACAGTGACCCTTGAGGGGATTGTGCAGGATGTGATGGTTTCCATTGACCCTTGGGAGTACCCTGTAGATTTCCTAGTCCTCCAGCCTAAGGTCAAGCTTACTGGTTACCCTCTCATCCTTGGGAGGCCCTGGTTAGCCACTGCCGATGCCTACATTAGCTGCAGGGCTAGAAATATGACCATAAAAAATGGGCATATGTCCAAGCAGTTAGTCCTATACCCTCCTGCTCAACCATCTCTAGAACATGACTTACCTTTGTGGCTGGAAGAGGAGGAGGAAGATGAATTTTATTCCACCCAACTCTATACCTTAGAAACAAACATGGGAGGGGGAAAACAGGATGAAGATGATTTGATTGAACACATACTCCAAAGTCCAACTCCCTGTACATTATCCTTAAAAGAAGTAGTAAATGAAACCCAAAACAACCATCAAATGGATCTATTCTTAGCCGATTCCAACCCTATTTGTGTCAAAACTATATAATTCAGCCCCGAGATAGCTTTGGAAATCAATCGATGTCTTTCTGTTCACCAAGAAGAAAATTTGTGCAACTTGCTAAAGGAACACCTAGATGCCTTTGCTTGGAGTTACAAAGAAATGAAGGGAGTGCACCCATCGGTGTGTACTCACCAAATTTATATCAAAGAAGGTTGCAAGCCAGTCCGACAACCCCAAAGGAGGATGAATCCAACTCTTAAAGATATAGTCAAAGAAGAACTGAAAAAGTTGCTAGATGTAGGATTCATTTACCCTATATCAGACAGTGAGTGGGTCTCTCCTTTGGTGTTGGTTCCAAAGAAAAATGGTAAGTGGAGGATTTGTGTCGACTACAGGGAGTTAAACAAAGCCACATTGAAAGACCATTTCCCTCTACCTTTCATCGACCAAGTGCTAGGTGGCCTGGCAGGGAAAAAGTTTTTCTCTTTCCTAGATGGATTCAGCGGGCACAATCAAATCCAGATCAGTTCGGAAGACCAGGATAAAACCACCTTTACTTGTCCTTGGGGTAATTTCGCCTATAGGGTCCTTCCTTTTGGCCCATGCAATGCCCTTACCACTTTCGAGAGAGTAGTCCTGAGTACGTTTGCCGAGTTAGTCCATGATGTGATAGAGATTTATATGGATGATTTTACACCTTATGGATGTGGTTTCTAGGAGGCTCTATCTAGCTTAGGCAAGGTGTTTCACAAATGCATTGAAATGAATCTGTTTCTCAGTCCTAAAAAATATGAATTCTTGATGACTGCAAGGACTGTGTTAGGTCATTTAATATCTCAACAAGGACTTTAGGTGGACCCAAACAAAATAGCTATCATCCAAAAGGTCCCACCTCCACAAAATCATAAAGATGTCAGAAGTTTCCTAGGATTAGTTGGATACTACCGAAGGTTTATAAAAGACTTCAGCAAGTTGGCTTCTCCTTTATTTGGGTTGTTGGCCAAAGACTCTGAGTTTGTATGGTCAAAATTTGTCAAGAGGCTCTGGACACCCTAAAGGACAAGTTAACCACTGCATCAATTCTCAGAGGCCCAAATTGGGCCCTTCCTTTTCATATACATGTTGATGCCTCACACAAAGCCATAGGAGCAGCCCTAGGTCAAATAGATGAAAAATTGCTTTATGCCATTTACTTTATCAGTAAGAATCTGTCAAAGGCCGAACTGAACTACACAGTGACTGCAAAGGAGATCCTGGCTGTTGTGCATTCATTGAAGAAATTTAGGCATTATATTATAGGCTATCAAACATTTGTACATACTGACCATGCTGCAATCAAATATTTAATGAATAAACCTGATGTGAATGGCCAAATTATTAGATGGTTTCTTTTATTACAGCAGTTTGATCTAACTATTGTTGATAAGCCTGGTAAGGAAAATGTTGTTGTGTATTTTTTGTCCAAATTAACTTTGCCTGCAGGTGAGGAGGGAATGGTTGATGAACAATTACCGGATGAGCACTTATTCACCATTTCAGTTCTCTCTCCATGGTTTGCACCCCCTTCACTTGGATTGGGGGCAACCTCTTCAAACTAGGCCCAGAACAAATTCTGAGAAGATGTGTCAGGGAGGAGGAAGTCTTTGACATCCTTCTGACCTGTCATGATTGGCCTTGTGGAGGTCACTTTGCAGAAAAGAGGACATCATTTAAAGTGTTACAAGATGGTTATTATTGGCCCACTCTTCATCAGGATGTGAAAAGATATACTAGTCAGTGTGATTGGTGCCAAAGGATGGGAAAGCCTACTCCAAGAGATGAAATGCCTCTGCAATCTCAAGTGACTTTCGAGCCATTCGACAAGTGGGGCATGGACGTCATTGGACCTATTGACCCTCCTTCCAAGAAAAGGTAGTATATCATATTATGCACTGACTATCTGACTAAATGGGTTGAAACCAAGGAAATCAAGGCAACAACAAAGGAGAAGGTGGCTAAGTTCTTAAGGGAGAATGTATTTTACAAATTTGGGTACCCTAGAGAACTCGTCACTGATCAAGGCAGCCAGTTACCTCGAACATGATTGAAGACTTGCTAAGCCAGCACAAGATCAAGCATAGAACCTCCACTCCTTATCACCCACAAGCTGATGGGCAAGTGGAGGTGACCAATGGAGCACTAGAGGGCATCCTGACCAAAGTGGTTAGCAACAATAGGAAAGATTGGGTAGATAGACTAGTTGAGGCCACCTGGTCCTGTAATACCACTTGTAAGACCACCACTAGATTCACACCCTATGAGCTGGCATATGGGAAAAAGGCCATGTTTTGCATTGAGTTCGAGTATAATACATTGAGGATGGCAGCCCAACTAGATCTAGATCTTAGTAGTGCACAAAAAGAGAGATTTCTCCAATTGAAGGGTTTAAATGAGTTCAGAATGCAAGCCCTCCTACACATAGAGGTAACTCAAATTCAGAGGAAGATTTGGCATGATAAGAACATCAAGGATAAGCAATTTCAAGAAGGTGATTGGGCTTTGTTATATGATTCTAGGTATAAAGACTCTAAGGGAAAGTTAAGGACAAGATGGTTAGGGCCTTATGTTATAGAGAGATGTCATGATAATGGTTTAGTGCAGATCAGAACCATAAATGCAGAGGCCATTCCTTTACTTGTTAATGGGCACAGATTTAAAGTTTACAAAAGGCAATTATCAAAACAAGAGTTCATTGATAGTATCAATAAAACAACGATGGTGGTGGAGCAAGCCCCATCTCTTGCCTCATCAAGTCACTGAGAAAAAAATAAAGAAAAAGGAGACTTAGGTGGAAACCTCCATGAGGTGCCTAAGTCCCACTATTGGGTTGAAAACCTCTTGGGGTGGCCCAATGGTGTCAAAAAAAAAGAGAAATAAAAAATCTCTGGGTGAAAACCTCTCCTGAGGTGCCCATGGCAAGCAGCTAGGATGAAAACCTCTTGGAGGCATACTAGTTGTTTTCAAAAGAAAAGAAAGAAAAAAAGAGAAAATAAAAAACATGAAAAATTATTTGCAGGTTAGCAGGAGGACGATTAGAGAAGCAAAGGAGAATCAAAAGGGACCTATTCCACTCATATTTTTATTTCTCCCTTCATTATCCTTGATCATTCCACCAATCCTTCATTTTTTCACTTATTTGCCTTAGTTTGCAAGGGTACTGTGTTTTCTACAAGATTCCCTGTAAACCTATCGAATCCCCTGAAAACCTACAGGATTGTTGGAAATAATACTGAGAGGGGGGGTGAATCAGTATTATCTACTTCTTTTTATAAATCTTCCTTATTTGTTCTTTGAATTAATTTTGCATGTCAGTACCATAAAATAATGAGCA
>APFE031662956.1:94902-131906 GCA_000404065.3 Pinus taeda | reverse complement strand
GTCTCTTCCTCTTCTTGGAGACTGTCCTCTGCCTCTGCTTTGACTTCTGCTTTGAGGTTGTCCTCTACCTTGATTATTTCTTCTTCCTTGAAAATATCCTCTTCCTTGAAAATGACCTCTTCCTTGATTGTTTCCTCTGCCTTGAAAATTACTCCTTTCTGAACTGTTGCCACTGTTAAAGTTGTTTCCTCTGCTTTGGCTTCGACCTCGACTTTGTACATTATTTGTTGCTTGATTCTGAGTGAAATTCTCTCTACCTCTACTTCTAGAACTGTCAATTGATGATTCACTAGTGCCGGCCTCTGTGAAAAAAACATCTTCACCAACTTTCTTTTTCTTCCCAAAGGTTTTATCATGACGGGTCAACATTTCACAGAGCTCATCAAACTTTAGCTTCTCTCACTTTCTAGTTAATTTTAGATTTTCCAAAAAAATTTTGTATGAATAAGGAAGTCCAACAATTAAAATTGTGACCATAAAACTATCATCTACTACTTGAAAACCAACATTAATGATTTCCTACTTAATATTCTTAAGTCTGGAGATGTGTTCAAGGACATCACCTCCTTCAGTCAATTTTTGTTGCAACAATTTTAATTGTAGGTCAACTTTCTTTGATTCAGGCTGAGTATCAAAGAAGTCTTTAAAAATTCGCAAAGCAGACCATGCATCTATAGCATTTGCTATATGGACATACATTTCATCATTAACTGAAGATTTAATGAGAGCTAATGCTTTGGCATTCTTAACTTCCCACTTTGCTAGTGCAACAACATCTGTGGGTTTATTTGGCTTAATATCACCATCACATATATCATGCCAAAGTTCATTATAAATGAGAGTGCTTTCGATGAGGCATTTCCATGTTTTGTAAGATTTTGTACCTTCAAGTTTGTCGGAATCAGAAAACAAATTAATCAGCTTTGACATTGTAGTGTTGAAGCTTCACACCAAGAATTAGGCTCAGAAAAATATATCAATATGGGAAACACAACATGCAACACACTACCCAAAAAAATGATCTATTAGGGCTTGGCCTTGACCCTCGTATAGTCGTTGGAACAAGAGAATGATTGAGATTTACACTTGTCTCTAGTAAATTTCTCAAAGATTTACAAGGTAACTTTCGAAATTTAACTTTTACAATGCTCTTGCAAATCTTGGTAAAAAAAAACGTCACCCCCCCTCAAAGTAAAATTACTTTGAGTTACAATGCAATGAACCCAAATTTATAAATTTTAAATAAAAAATCACTTCTTTGAGAAATTACCCAATTCACCTTATTTCTCCATTACAAAAAAAACTTTATCACTTGATTACAAAAAAAAACTTATTACTTCGTTAAGTTTCCTTATTACTCCAAAAAAAATTGAAAACACATATAGGATAAGACCAAAGCACATAGAAGAGAGTAAAGAGGATAGTTTGAAGCAATAAGTAAATCCTTTCACCTGCTTCTGTGATTAGAAAATATTGTACATCTGTTGCAGCATGAAGTTAGGAATTGACAGGCAGAATCCACTGTAGTACAAGAGTTATCACAAATATAGGCCCTGGAAGCCTGGAAGAAAATTTTTTTCATCCAAGGGATAATCAATCTCAGCAAGCTGTCGTTCACCTCGTGAGGTTACAGGTATGTGACTATTTGTTCACAAGATTTGATCCCTTGAGCGATGACTGGATAACAATGGAAATGCGTACACCCATGTTAGAATAAAAATTTACCAGCATAGGGGTTAACTGAATTACGTGTTCCCTCTTAACTTCTTATTAGCAATTTCCTCTTATGAAAATGGCTGGAACCCAAAATTGGTAATAACTTGTGACTTACTGATCTTGGAAATTGGAAACATGGAATTACTGTAGCCAAATGAAATTGGTTATTACGTTACTAACGTTGGGATTGGGTAATCACTGTAGCAGAATCCCAGAATTCCAGAACGGCCCCAGTTCCATTAACCGTGGTCAGCAGAGCAGGTCGTACCATGCAGCAAGTGAGCAATTTGATCAATCAATATGATGTCTCTGGAAACCAGAAACCGTAATGGTAGAAGTTGGTCATGTTCCATACTGCTTGAGAAAGGCTTTTCACAAGGTCCATGTTGGCTTGTGTGGGAGTTGGAACAGAAGTTCAGCGAAAAGGATGTAGTTTCGATTGCAACAAGAAGAATAATGAGGCAACCAACGAAATGTTCAATTGCTATTAGACCTCGTAGTCGTACATTCATAGTAGTTCATGAGGCAATTTTGGAAGACCTTATCTATCCTTTTGGGCAAGTTGACAGAAGCAAATTCATAAGTGTGGTAACCAGACAACATTCCAGCGCCAGGATAGATGTCAAACTCAAAAAACTTTCGAAACCTTCGCTGCTAGGTATTTAAACATAGTTGCAAAAGAAATGGAGCTCTAATCGGAAAAAAAGTGGTACTTTACCGTACCCAAATTAATGCAGAAGTATTTTATTCTTATTTTTTGGATTAAGCGGAGCACTCAATTGCTCAAACTTATGAATGTCTATTGTGATAGGCAATCCATTGATTTCAACTCAATCTAAAATTAATGATATATAAATTTCTTTTCCAGAAAAAAATAAAAAATAAATACCAAATATTAACTGACCAAAATAATGGAGTTTTCCATGTGCCTGTAGAGCTGGAATCTCCTACTCACATCCGTTGCAGCATTACTGGAGCTCCGATACTACAATAATACAGAAGTGTCCTTAGACACATAATTTTATTAATAAGAAAATAAATTACATTTGGAATTTTGCAAGAGTTTACATCCAAACAACAAAACACTCTTGCAATGAGCTATTTATAAGCTCAATGTCCTAGCTACCTCTAATTATGGATCACTTATAAAATAACAAGTGTCCATTTACAATAAAAGCTATTTAAACAACTTACTAACAATTCTCCTAAATTAGAGCCTAAGATACGACACATTTGTAGGGTCATATCTTTTTACAACAATATTCTAATTCTAAATGTCTACATTTAATAATTAAATATTCTAGATTAAAAATTATTAATTTAATATCTTAAATTAATAATTATTTTTCTAACTTTATAACCTATGATAATATTTTATTTTTGGATCATCTAACATTTCCCCCCATGATCCAAAGATACATTACAACATATACCAAGTTCATCCCTGAACTTAGTAATTTTTTTTCTACGAAGAGGTTTCGTGAAAATGTTAGAGATTTGATCTTTTGAAGGACAATAAATTGGCTTGAGGACATCCTTGGCAATAAGAGATCTGATATGATTATACTTGGTGTCCACATGCTTTTTCTTTGAATGAAAAATTGGGTTCTTGGCAAGCTTAATGGCTAATTGGCTATCAATGAATAATGATGTAGTGTCTGCCTAAGAAATGCCCATGTCCTACAAAATTTTGTGCAACGAAACAATTTCACATGCTGCTTCCCATGCTGAAATGTGCTCTGCTTTTGGTGAACAAGTGGCCACTGTAGCTTGTTTCTTACAACTCCAAGATACTGCTGCTAACCCCATGCTCATTAAATAACCTGATGTTGATGATCGATAATCAATACTTCCAGCAAAGTCGGCATCTGAAAAACCACCAAGTACAGAGTTTTTAGTCTTTTTGTAAAGAAGACCAAAATCTTTTATTCCTTGGATATATCAAAGGACTCTTTTGGCTTCATTCCAGTGGCTATCTCATGGTTCCTGCATAAAACATGAAAGAACATTGACTGCATAAGATAGATCAAGGTGAGTGTTTGTCAAATAAATCAAGATGCCAATCAACTGTCTATAAGTAGTGCTGTCCACCATTTCCCCCCCTTCAAATTTTGAAAGTTTCAAGTTTTGCTCCATGGCGGTAAGTATGAGCTTACAATCCTACATTCCAAATCACTGAGGAACCTCTACTGCATACTTACTTTGAGAAATCAAAATATGATGTGGACATTGGAAGACTTCAACTCCAAGATAGTAGTGAAGTAATCCCATATATGTCATCTTAAAACCTACATGTGACTCTATTTTCACCTATGCAATATGATCAACATTGTTTCCAGTAATGATCAAATCATCTACATACATAACAAGGATCACCAGATATTTACCCTGTTGTTGCACATACAAAGTATCATCAGATTCACTTCGTTGAAAACCAACTTTCCTAAGGTATTCATTCACTTTTGCATACCAAGCTTGGGGAGCTTGTTTTAACCCATATAAAGCCTTGATCAATTTGCAAACTTTATGTTCCTACCCTTCAATTTCAAAACCTGGTGGTTGTGTCATATATACTTCTTCCTGTAAATCCCCGTTGAGAAAAGCACTTTTTACATCCATTTGATGAACTTTCCATCCTTTATGAGCGGCCAAAGCAAGTGTTAATCGGATGATGCTCCATTTAGCTGTAGGCGCAAAAGTTTCCTCATAATCAATTCCTTCCTACTGTGCAAAACCTTTAGCCACAAGTCTTGCTTTATACTTTTCAAGTTCTCCATTTTGATTGTACTTAACTTTGTAAACCCATTTACATCCTATGGTTTTAACATTTTGTGGAAAATCAACAAATTTCCAAGTGTTGTTATCAATTACTGCTTGATATTCTTCAGTCATAGCATGTTGCCATTCTTTATGTTTTACTGCTTCGTTGTATGTGGAAGGTTCACTAAAATCATTTGCTATCAAGTCAAAATTTCCTTCGCTTTTGTGTGACTTCCTTGTTCCTGTCTTATTCTACTCATCACGCCTTACATATTTCAAAAGTTGAACTACCCATATTGGTAGTTGATGCTCACTTGTTTGAGATTTTGAAAAGTCACCATCATTGTAAAGAGGATTAATGTAAATTGATGTTCATCAATCAGTTGAAGATTCTGGAGGTGGAGAATCACTGTTAGAAGAACTGTTGCTTCTTGGAGATGCAGATGAACTACTAGAAGATCCAGATGGTGTTGTTGAATTAGATGGACTGGATGAATCATATTCAGATGAAGGAAAATCAAGTCCATACCAATTTGTTGAATTTGTATATTTCCTTTTCTTTGACTGCCTTTAGTTTCTAACTTTTGAAGAAGACTTTCTATTTCTTCAGCACTCTTACTCTCTGTTTCATCAAAAAGTACATCCCTGCTCACAATAAATTTTCCATTGGTCAAAAGACGGTACCCTTTCTTCTCGTCAGAATATCCAATCATTGTGCATTTCAAACTTCTTGAGTCAAGCTTAGTTCTTTTCTCTTTCGGAACTAAGGCATACCGTACTAATCCAAAAACTCTAAGATGTTTAACTCGAGGATTGAAACCAACCCAAGCTTCATAAGGTGTGATTCTGTCTAAATAAGTAGTTGGAGATCTGTTTCTTAAGTAGATAGTTGTATGAATTGCTTCTACCCAATATGTTCTACTTAACTTTTTAAAAGTTAACATGGATCATGACATTCCTAACAAGGTGCAATTCATTTTTTCTACTACTCCATTTTATTGTGGAGTGTAAACATTTGTAAGATGTATTCTTATGCCATTATCCCTGCAATAAGTTTTGAATTCATTTGAAGTGAATTCTGCCCCATTATCTGTCCTGAGAGTGCCTATCTTTTCTTTGACTTCATTTTCAACAAGTTAGCGAAAAATTTTAAACTTTTTAAATGCTTTTGACTTTTGCTTCAAGAAATAAACCCAAGTAATTCTACTGAAATCATCAATGAATAGTAAGAAATATTTGCAACCACCTAATGAAGTTTGTAGTGGTCCACAAACATCACTGTGAACTAGTTGCAGTAGCCAGTTTGCATGCCATGAACTTGTTGGAAAACTTTCTCGACTTTGTTTTCCATAAATGCAAGCTTCACATTTTGCATTTTCCTTTTTGAAAGTTGGAAGTCCCTTAACAATCTCTTGTTTTTGAAACTAAGAAAGACTTTCAAAATTTCAATGTCCATATCTTACATGCCACAATCTTATAGGTGAAATTCCTATAGTCACTGCCCCTGCAAAGTCAGAATGCCTTGGAATAACTATCTCTTTCATTCTTAACAATTTTCCATCTTCATAACCTATCATCACAGTTTGCAAGCTTTGTTTGACTGAATTAATCTTAACTAAGCCATCTTCCATAATTACCTGATGTCCTACTTATCAAATCGTGACTAAAGATAACAAATTATTCTTAAAGGTTGGTCCATACCATACATTTGAAATCATTTTTTCTCCAATGCCGGAGAGAGAAAAATTAACTGTACCTTTTCCATAAGGAGTATGTTTTTTATCATCTGCAAGAAAGATGGAATTAAGATGGCAATCTTTAAAATTCCAAAAGAAGTCACATCGATAAGTCATGCATTGAGTTTCTCCTGAATCCAAGACCAATCATCTTCATAATAACTTTTAAGGTAGGTGGAAAGTTGTAAGCTGACGCAAAAGTAAAGACATATTCTGAACCATCATAATCTTGATCATTTGCAAATTGTGTTGAGTGTTGATGAAACTTGGGGAGTTTATCAATAGAAGTTTAACAATCTTTAGCATAATGTCCAACTTTGTGACATCTTTGACACACAATTTGACTTAAGTCTCTTCCTCTTCCTAGAGACCGTCCTCTGCCTCTGCTTTGACTTCTGTTTTGAGGTTGTCCTCTACCTTGATTATTTCCTCTTCCTTGAAAATAACCTCTTCCTTGAAAATAGTCTCTTCCTTGAATCTTTCCTCTACCTTGAAAATTACTCTGGCCTGAATTATTGCCACTATTAAAGTTGTTTCCTCTGCTTTGGCTTCGACCACGACTTTGTACATTATGTGCTTCTTGATTCTAATTGAAATTCCCTTTGCCTCTGCTTCTAGAACTATCAATTGATGATTTACTAGTGCTGGCCTCTGTGAAAAATACATCTTCAACAACTTTATTTTTTCTTCCCAAAGGTTTTATCATGTTGGGTCAACATTTAGCAAAGCTCATCAAACTTTAGCTTCTCTAACTTTCCACTTAATTGTAGAGTTTCCAAAAAATGTGTGTAGGAAGAAGGAAGTCCAACAATTAAAATTGTGACCATAAAACTATCATCTGCTGCTTGAAAACCAACATTAATGATTTCTTGCTTAATATTCTTAAGTCTGGAGATGTATTCAAGGACATCACGTCCTTCAGTCAATTTTTGTTGCAACAATTTTAATTGTAGTTCAACTTTCTTTGATTCAGGCTGAGTATGAAAGAAGTCTTTAAAAATTTGCAAAGCAGACCATGCATATGTAACATTTGCTATATGGACATACATTTCATCATTAACAGAATATTTAATGAGAGCTAATGCTTTGGCATTCTTAACTTCCCATTTTGCTAGTGCAGTTACATCTGTGGGTTTATTTGGCTTAATATCACCATCATATATATCATGCCAAATTTCATTATAAATGAGAGTGCTTTTGATGAGGGGTTTCCATGTTTTGTAAGATTTTGTGCCTTCAAGTTTGTCGGAATTAGAAAACAAACTAATCAACTTCGACATTGTAGTGTTGAAGCTTCACACCAAGAATCAGGCTCAGAAAAAATATCAAGATGGGCAACACAACGTGCAACACCCTATGTAAAAAAATGATCTATCGGGGCTTGGCCTTGACCCTCATATAGTCATTGAAATAGGAGAAAAATGTCTGAACTTTGCACTTGGCTCTAGTCAATTTCTCAAATATTTACAAGGTAACTTTCGAAATTTTACTTTTACAATGCTCTTGCAAATCTTGGTTAAAAAATGTCACCTCCCCTCAAAGTAAAATTACTTTGAGTTACAATGTGATGATCCCAAATTTACATATTTTAAATAAAAAATCACTTCTTTGAGAAATTACCAAAAGCACCTTATTTCTCCATTACAAAAAAAACTTTATCGCCCCATTACAAAAAAACTTTTCTCTCCATTAAGTTTCCTTATTTCTCCAAAACAAAATTGAAACATACATAGGATAAAACCAAAGCACATAGAAGAGAGTAAAGAGGATAGTCTAAAGAAATAAGTAAATCCTTTCGCCCGCTTATGTGATTGGACAATATTGTACATCTGTTGGATCTTGATGCTGGGAATTGACAGGCAGAATCCACGGTAGCACAAGAGTTATCAAAAATATGAGAAAAATGTGCTGCCGAGAAAAAATATAGTCATTTAGAAGGAAGCACAGCCTTTGGGACTAAAAGAAAGCTTGTTGTTGGCCAAATCATAGGTTATGTGGAAATTCTGTTGCTGAAATGTGAATAGGAAGGCATTTTGTACAAGCCGGGTATATGGCATATTGCCATCAAAGTAAAACGTTATATCTGGAAGCTCGAGCTAAGGTGTAGATTTGTAGCAGAAATCAAGGCCTATGGCTACATTGGCATTAACTGGCTCGCCTCGAATGTTGGATCGCAGAGCATTCAGAAGAGCATAGTATGCTTGGTCCTGGATCTGGTCCTGTGTTAGGATCTCTCAAAGGCCTCGCTAGAACACGCTGCTGGTGCACTTGCTAATTTAGTTGTGGATGAAAAATGTAGCATGGAGGTTGCAATGGATAGAGGGTTCACGCTTTGGTGATGCTTGCTTGCTTCAAAAAACACGAGGGAGTCCAAGAATAGGCTGCTCGTTCTTTAGCTAACTTGGCAGCTCATGGGAACAACAATGGCAATAATGCTGTTGTGGGACAAGAATTAGGTGCGCTTGAAACATTAATGCATCTCAGTGGCTCTCATTATGAAGAAGTCAAACAGGAGGCAGCTGGAGCACTCTGGAATTTGTCTTTTGATGACAGAAATAGAGAGGCAACTGCTGAATCTGGTAGTGTTGAGGCCTTGGTCATTCTCACACAAAACTATGGCAATGCATCACAAGGGCTTCAAGAAAGGGCTGCAGGAACCAGTTTAGGAAGGAACGCAGACTTGCAACAACGTAGAGGCTCATGAGGAAGATGGGCATGTAGAGGCTCAAGTTGAACTCACAGAGCGTGAGAGTGGGCAACACGTAGGAAGGAATTGAGAGAAGGCCAAAGCATGGGGAGAACACAAATAGAAATTGTTACCTATTTCATTTATGTTGAAGCAATTTTTTTTTTTTTGTATAATGATGTGAACATTGTTTTTATATTTATCATATTTAAAAAAGAGAAAAAAAAATAGATACCAAATATTAACTGACCAAATTAATAGAGTTTTCCATGTGTCTGTAGAGTTGGAATCTCCTCCTCACATCAGTTGTAGAATTACTGGAGCTTTGATACCACAATAATGGCAGAAGTTTCCTTAGACACGTAATTTTATTAATAAGAAAATAAATTACATTTGGAATTTTGCAAGATTTTACACCCAAACTATATAACACTCTTGCAATGAGCTATTTATAAGCTCAATCTTCTAACTACCTCTAATTATGGATCACTTATAAAATAACAAGTGTCAATTTACAATAAAAGATATTTAAAAAACTTACTAATAATTCTCCTAAATTAGAGCCTAAGATACAACACATTTGTAGAGTCATATCTTTTTACAACAATACTAATTCTAAATGTCTACATTTAATAATTAAATATTCTAGATTAATAATTAATAATTTTAAAATCTTAAATTAATAATGATTTTGTTCTAAATTTATAACATATGATAATATTTTATTTTTGGATCATCCAACATCATAGGTAACCCAAGCTCAATATACTTTTCAATTGTTGTTTTTGTAGACATGAGACTAGCTAATTTGCCAATGACTTGGATTGTGGGTGGATCTCTTTTATTTTTGCCAATTTTCTTAATACATAATTCCTTTATTGTTTTTGTATAGATTGGAATATATTTGATAGGTTGCAACAAAGGAATTTTGACATAAGAATTCTTTAATTCATCTAATATATCAAATTCAGGAAGAGAAATTGAATTTTTCTACTCTACTAACCTTTTTGGGAAAGGTGGTGTTTGAGTCATAATAGTTTTACTTTTCTGAATTTGATTCTTTGGATTAGATTTTTCATATTGCTCTCCTTCTTCAATTTGTTCTTCTATGATTGGTGCAGAATATTTTTGTATAATTTTCCAGACCTCAAGTGGATGTCTTGAATAGGAAGAATAGAATATGTAGGAAATAATGTTGTTTCTTCCACATTATATGCTAGCTTTTTCACTCTATTACTCAAATTTGCTACTGGTTGAGCTGGTAATTGAGTTGGTCTAGGTGGTGGTTGGTTAGATGGAAGTTGAAGCTGTTGTGGTTGAGTTAGTAAGGGTGTAGGATTTTGCTGTGGAAATTGCATTGGTTGTTGAGGGTATGGATGTTGAGTGATCTAGGTGGCTCCAGAAATACACACAGGACAAAGAGGTTTATGAACGCTCGAAAATCAAAGTGTTTAAAATGATGTCAACCTAGGACTAGAGCATAGATCTCGTCATCATGATTCCAACGGTGTGAACGACACTCTAATCCGAGTCTAGATGAAGTTATCACAAAAATAGTTCGCCTTTGTTCCTTTGAAAATGAGGCATTCTCTCCTAAAAATGGGTTTTAAGCCTTTAAAAGGAAAATCACAATTGGAGGATCCAAAGGGGCGGACTTAAGGTTGGCAAACGGGAACCCCCGATCAGTGATCTCCGATTAGTCAGAGTCGGGGGCATGCCATGTGCGATATTGGGACCCGGGCAACATTGACTTGCGATTGCGATATCGACGATCGACGAAGAACCCTGGGTCGTAGTGATTGCGATATGCCGATAAGTGACATGCGATCTTCACCGTCATATTGGAAAATAGATCAACGACCAGGGTTAAATCGATAGTCAGGAGATTGGCGATCCCAAATACCAATGGGTGATGCGATAAGCGACACAATGCGATCTGTACCATCCGATCAAGGAACAAATCAACGGTCCAGATCTAATCGACGTATCAGTGATTGGAGATCCCCCGATATACAGGGCCATTGTTAGAGCGATATGCGATTTGTGATCAATGTGGACCCAATAGGCAAATAAAGCCTAATTTGATGAAATTTTAAGTTTGGATTATCGTATTTTTCAATGTTTTCTGTGTATTTTGTGTTTTTGTGTGTATTTGTCTGTTTTAATAGAAAAAAGGCATTTCTGTGGTTTTGTTGTGCCAGCTGAACCTTCTGTTCAAACGGCTTCTATTCTCACTTAACAGACTTCATGTTTTAAGCGGCCTTGTCATACAAACATGTTATAAAACACGATGGATGTAGAGAGCCAAGGCTAGAGAAAGGGCTAGAGAGCCTGGATGATCCTTTTTTCCATGGAATATTCACGAGAACACACTGACTTGTCATGTGTATTTTTGGGATATACGCGTTTGTATCATTATTAACGAGCACATGCTTTCCTGTTGCTGTTCCCAGATCAAGATGAGACTGTTCTTCATTCATTGCCAGATCAATTAGGCAGGATGATCCAGTTTTATTGCCGAAGAAATCAATTCGGACTATGCTAGAGTGTCCAAGAGCCTGAAGTGCTAGAGAGCCAATGAGGAGGCTGCGCCCGATGGAGAGCCACAACACTAGAAGGCCAGATAGCCAGAGATAGCTAGACAATGTGGTAGGTTTACCCAGAGAAGCCAGAGTGCCAGAGAACTCGAAAGCGAGAGCGTCAAGAGACATAGAGCCATAGAGCATGATCGAGGTAGCGTGAGAATGTAGCCAAAGAACCAGAAGGTCAGGCATAGCCGTAGAGCTGCACTGACATAGCTAAAGTGCTCAAAAGCCAAATAGCTAGAGAGCCACAGAGACTGAGAGTCCAGAGTAGTCTTCTTCTTATATGATCAATGTTGTGATATCAAAGCATGGTTCAGCATTATGAAAATTTCTATTTCAGACACCCCTGGTGGTGACAAGTCAGAAAACGATCGATGCAAGGGAAGACGAACACCAAATTGGTAATGACCCCTACCTGCGCATCGATAATGTGAACAACGTTATTCACCATTGATTGTTTTCGCTAAAGATATGAACATCCACTTCTTCAGATGGCCTGTGGTGTGAGGTGTATGATTTGTTTATATACTTCTTCTTATTACATTATGCTGCATGGATCCTTGATTGATATTGAGGCAGGATCTTATTTATTATATGTTGTCATGATTCCTTGCTTGATTTGAAGTGGAATCTCTTATGTGATGTACTTGTTGTCATAACTCATTATGTTATGTTTTGAGATCCCTTGTTGTATTTTGTTGGGATACTCTTGTTGTCATCATGCATGTTTTGTTTTTGAAATCCCTTTTATGCCATGTTGGTAGGATGTTCATCATGCATGTTTTGTGTCATACCGATAGGAGTTTTGATTAAGAATTCTGGTTGTGGAACATCTCTTAGAGCCACTCCTGTGTGAGGGCGTTTTTCCTTGAATGATCATGAACATCATCTCTTGTGTACATCATCTTTATTGATAAAACTTAATTCAATGGCCTACACCATCTTGACACTGCACCTGGAGAGATAGTCCCTCCTAGATGAACTTTGTTATCAACGCTTATGTTTTCATGTGTTGATGATTGATATGTTCCTGTTCTTTTCCGCATGCAAATGTATTCATTAATGTTCTTTCAAAATGCAATTTAACAAATCACGAAAGTAAAAGGTCTTGGAAGGGTCCTTCTTAACACTTGGGCCTAGATCAAGTGGTATCAAAGAGGTCTTTGCATTGATGTGAATCACAATGTGAACAATGATAGAGGATGAAAGAGTAATGTACGAGACCATGCTAGACATTTCCAAGAAAGTGGAAATTGTGTATGAAACTCTATAGAAAGAAACAGAGGAAAAGGAGCGATTGCAGCTTTAGTTACAAGCCACAGAAGAGGACATGGAATAAGTGAAGCAAAACAAACATAATATTCAAACAGAGAATGATGAATTGAAGATGCACCTACATGAAGAGAAAGAGGATAAACAAAGTTTGCTACAATAACTACATGCAAAGGACGAGGCCTTGGAAAAGCTGTAGTGAGACCCATGTGAGCTAAAAGTAGTTCTCCATCTTCATGTATGTTTCTTGATGATGATTTTGCTGTGTTTGAAAATCACACCACAAGAATTGGCTCCAAACTATTGAAGAGAATGGGGTATGAAGGAAAAGGATTGGGTGTTAATGGCCAGTTAGCGAACCACCAACAATGGATGATGAACAACCCTCATCAGTTCTTTCCAAATCGGAAGAGAAGGTAAAATATGTTGATTTCCTTTTGATTTCATCTTCTCAGAGTATGATGTCTGTTGGAGATCTGGAAATCCCAATTTCAGGGACAAATATGAGGCTCCTTACAAAGATGAGGCACAAGGAGAAAGAAATTGGTGTTAATAACCAAGGCATCACTCAACCTTTGGAGGTTGTGCATCAACATCCATTTGTAGGCTCGAGGTACACTAACGGAGAGTGCTTGAAGGTGTTAGATTTGTCGAAGACATCATTGAAATCATCGAGGAAAGAGAATGATGGGAACACATCCCCATCATCCCACGACAGTGCCCATTGCAGGGAGAGAGTTGAGGCAAGCTCTCATCTCCATACTGACATTAGAGACAACAAAGGAAGGTATAACCACTTTCAATCTTCGAATGTTAATTTTGATTATAATCATGTTGCTAATGAACGAAGATCAAGGCATCAAAAAACATGTACCTTTGTGGTTTACCTAACCATAAATTTTCTAAGTGTTGGGAAAGAATGGCAACACTCAAAGAGATGAGGTGTGAAAAACCCTCACAACACCAGGTTAAGCAGATATGGAGGAAGAAAACCTACAACAGTCATTACGACATAAATGGCCATCAAAGAGGCACTTGTTGGAGGCTCCATCCAGAGCAACGCCTTAAAGACAAAGCGTCGGTGCATGAACCAGGAAGAACAGTTGTTAGACAAGAAAAACCACCTCAAGGAGGTGACCCATTCACCATGATAAGTGAAAAATGGTTTCTAGACATGTTGTCATTTCATGGTCATTCTTTTGTAAATCATTTGTTGCATTTTAAAGTGTAAAAGTGATGATGTGTTTCCAACACTTGGTCAACAACAATGATGTCTGGTCCTGTTTTGAGTCGTATTTTGAGTTGCATGTTAAAAATCTGAAATTGATGTTATGTTTCTATCACTTGTCAAAACAATAGTGTTTGGCATTATGTAAATCATGATGATGTGTTTTCCATCACTTGTTGAAGCAACCATGATAGGTCGGCCTTGTTGTCATAGTTGGAGTGTTTCGTCCATATTGTTGTAAACTTGACCACCGAGTATGTGTTATAAACTCGTGGCAAGTATGGGATGTTTTAAGTCGTTAGTTGGTCGTGTTATTCAAGCATGTAATTTGTGAAACAATGTACTACAGGATGTAGAGGTAGCAGGTGTCGGTTCGTCACTTAAGGCTCTGAAGAACAAAGGTGAAGGAGATGAAAGCAAGACCTTTTCAGGTTTCTTGTAATGCATACAGGGTACATAGAGAGTTGCAGATTGTTTTTCATGTTTTCCGCAGACCAAAATATCCTCAGTAGAGAGGATTGATCCAAGTGGCTCTAGAAAGACACACAGGACAAAGAGGCTTATGAATGCTCCAAAATCAAAGTATTCAGAATGATGTCGACCCAAGACCAGAGCGTAGATCTTGTCATCTTGATTCCAACGGTGTGAACGACACTCCAATCCAAGTCCAAATGATGAAGTTATCGCAAAAACAGTTTGCCTTTGTTCCTTTGAAAATGAGGCATTTTCTCCTAAAAATGGGATTTTAGCCTTTAATAGGCAAATCACAATTGGAGGATCCAAAGGGGAAGACTTGAGACTGGCAGACGGGAAACATCGATCAACGATCTCCTATTAGTCGAAGTCAGAGGCATGCCATGTGCGATATCGGGACCTGGGCAGCGCCAACTTGCGATTGCGATATTGGCGATCGGAGGAGCGATCAGATCAGCGATCGGTGAAGAACCCTAGGCTGCAGCAATTGTAATATGCCGAACAGTGATGAACGATCTCCATTGTTGGATCAGAAAATAGATCAATGGCCAAGATTAAATCGGTGACCAGGAGATTAACAATCCCAAATACCAAGGGGCATTGTGATAAGCAACATGATGCAATCTAGACCGTTCGATCAAGGAACAGATCAACGATCCAGATCTAATCAGCGTATAAGTGATCGACGAATTGGTGTATCAACAATTGGTGATTAGTGATCCCCTGATATATAGGGCCATTGATAGAGCGATATGTGATTTACAATTAGTGTGAACCCGATAGGCAAATAAAACCTGATTTGATGAAATTTGAAGTCCAGATTATCAAAATTTTCAATGTTTTCTATGCATTTTGTGTTTCCGTGTGTATTTGTCTATTTTAATACAAAAAATGCATTTTTGTGGTTTTGCTGCATCGGTTGAACCTTCTGTTCAAATGGTTTCTATTCTCACTTAACGGACTCCATGTTTTAAGCGGCCCTGTCACAAAAACGTGCTATAAAACACGATGGATGCAGAGAGATGAGGCTAGAGAAAGGGCCAAAGTGCCTGTGCTAGAGTGCTCGAGAGCCTAAAGTGCCAGAAAGCCAATGAGGAGGCTACGCCTGATGGAGAGCCGCAACACGAGAAGGCCAGATAGCCAGAGATAGCTGGACAATGCCGCGGGTTTACTCAGAGAAGCCAGAGTGCTAGAGAGCTGGAAAGCGAGAGCACTGAGAGCCGTAGAGCCACAGAGCATGATCAAGGTAGTGCAAGATGGTAGCCAAAGAACTAGAAGTTCAGGTAGAGCCGCAAAGCTGTAGTGACATATGTAAAGCTCTACAAAGCTAGATAGCCAGAGAGCTACATAGCCTGAGAGTCCAAAGCAGTCTTCTTCTTGTATGTTCAATACTATGATATCAAAGCATGGTTCAGCATTATGAAAATTTCTGTTTCAGATGCCCCTGATGGCGACAAGCCAGAAAATGATCGATGCAAGGGGAGTCGAACTCTAGATTGGTAATGACCCCTGCAGTTGCATCGACAATGTGAACAACGTTATTCACCGTGGATTGTTTTTGCTAAAGATATCAACATCCACTTCTTTAGATGGCCCATGGTGTGAGGTATATGATTTGTTTATGTACTTCTTCTTATATCATTATGTTGCATGAATCCTTGATTTATATTGAGGCAGGATCTTATTTATTATATGTTGTCATGATTCCTTGCTTGATTTGATTTGAAATCTCTTCTGTGATGTACTTGTTGTCATAACTCATCATGTTATGTTTTGAGATCCCTTGTTTTATGTTGTTGGGATACTCTTGTTGTCATCATGCATGTTTCGTTTTTGAAATTCCTTTTATGCCATGTTGGCAGGATGTTCATCATGCATGTTTTGTGTCATACTAATAGGAGTTTTGATTGAGAATTCCAGTTGTGGAACATCTCTTAGAGCCACTCCTGCATGAGGGTAGTTTTCCTTGTATGATCGCGAACATCATCTCTTGTGTACATCATATTTATTGACAACACTTAATGCAGCGACCTACACCATCTTGACACCAGGCCCAGAGATGTAGTCCCTCCTGGATGAACTCCGTTATCAATGCTTATGTTTTCATGTGTTGATGATTGATATGTTCCTCTTCTTTTTTTCATGCAAATGTATTCGACAATGTTCTTTTAAAATGCAATTTAACACATCACAAAAGTAAAAGCTCTTGGAAGGATCCTTCTTCACACCCGGACTTGGATCAATGAGGGTAAGGTTGTTGATATGGCTGTTGAGGATAAGCTTGATATGGATAGAATGGTTGAGATGGTTGGGCATATCCTCTCTAACCTTGGTTTTGAGTTTGAGGGAGCCAAGTTTTCCATGGAATAGGAGTATTCCATGAATTTTGATACTGAAAATTCTGGGGAATTTGTTGAGGAAATTGTTGAGATGTACTTGCAAATTTGGTTGTCAAGCTCTTCTTGGTGCCATATAATACAATCCTTGAGTTTCTTCTAATTGGCCTGCTTGCAACTCTTTTAATGTTGGAAAATCATATGTGACATGATTTTCTGTACAAAGTCCACAGACATATATATTATCCAAAGGACATTCTCGTAAAGGATGCTTCTTCCTACACTTAGGACAAAAGATTGATAGTATTTCTTCTTCTTCTTCTTGTTTCTTATTTTCTTTAAATACATCAAACTGTGTTCCTAAGGTGCTCAAAAGGTTAGTTTTAAAGTTTTCTAACAAACTCCGTATGTTTGCTCTTGTTACTTCTCTTGTTGCTGATTTAGAACCTCTTGAAGTTATATCTCTTTTTCCTATTTTGGTTCTACCTCTAGAATACTTCTGACATAATTCATCAATTTCATCAAATGGTAAGTATAAAATATCTCCTTCACCCATCACATTGAGAATATCAAGATAATCATCTCGTATTCCTTTGAGAAAAATTGTTCGAATTGTATAAAGATTTAAAGAATGTTGTTTGGATTTTTGTAAGTTGTAAAGAAATCGTTCTAAGTATTCTTCCAAACTCTCATCTTCTTGTTGAGACATCCTAAAAATATCTTCCTTTGAATCTCTAGGTCTACAATAGGGTTGATACTTCTTAATAAAAAAATTCCTCATGTCTTCCCAAGAAGTAATAATGTGTTCTCCTAATCCCATAAACCATTTTAATGCATCTTCTTTAAGAGTAGTAGGAAAAATACGAACCTTATGTGTATCATTAGTATAACCATAAGTACGACATAAGATATCAAATTAAAACATAAATGAATTAGGATCTTCAAAAGATATTCCATAAAAATTTGGTAAAACTGAAGGTGGAATATTCTTCATTTTTACCTCTTCTCCAAGAATTGCCCTAGTATCTAAAATTGGGAATCCAAAAGTAGCTTCTTCATCATTTTCTATTTCTACATCTTGTTTTCTCTTATGATCATATTCTCTTTTGGCATCTTTTTCTCTTTTCCTTTCTACTTCTCTTCTTGTCTCTTCTTCCCTTTTTCTTTGCAATTCTTTTTGTTGCTTTTCATATTGTAACCTGTGTTCTGGAGTGAGTATTGGGATGTTAGATCCTTTTCCTTCTTCTGCCATATCTTTTTCAGCAGTTTGAAAAGTTTCACTAATAAATTGAGATTGTGTACTTTCAACTTGTTTTGTTTGTTCAAAAATAGTTTCAAAGATAGACTGATCTATTTGTTCAAGAATAGGCTAATCAATTGGTTTTCTTATTTCTCTTTGTTTTCCTATCGAAGATTTTCATGTTTGTTTTTTTTTTCTATTAACTTCATAAGCTAACAATTTTGTCTTTCAACAAGTATTAACCTTTCTCCTAAACATTTTTTTTCCTCTAACTCTTCCAAGGTTGGTTTTCCAGCAATTGGTGTAGTTAATTTGAATGTAGGGAATCTTGCTTCTACCAATGATTTAGTAGTTGGGAAGTTTTTTTTTATGTATATACCCTTTTCGTCTCTTTTTCTAGTCATATAGAATCATAATGGAAAAATCATAACTACAAATTTTTATTTTTGTTTTTTTAAAGCTTCATATTTTGATTAAATCTAAATGTGCTTCCCTAACAATGATGCCAAAAATGTAAGGTTAATTTACTAAGTAAACTAACACAGGTGTTTTTCTTATCAATATGGGTTTGTAGACTTGGAAGCACGTCCAAAATATATGGATTTCAGGTAAAGTCTATTTCGAAAGGCAAGGCTCAAAGGTTAAGGGAAACGTATATTAAAAATAAGTTCTAAGTTTAAAGAAACTAAAAAGTCTCTTATTCAAGATGCAATACGAGAAGAAAGAGGCTCCTTACTTAGGAGGTCCTAGTTGTCCTTCCCCACAGTACTATCCTCAAGAAGAGAAACTAAAGAGTAGCAGTTTGTGATGTGTAAAAATCAAGTGAAGAGGCTCCTAACGTAGGAGGTCCTAGTTGTCCTTCATCACAGTTCCACTCCAACAACATTACCATTGCATCTAAACATAAACTAGAATTCCAAAAACAATTCAAGAAATGCAAAAGGATGATTTTTAGTTGTGATTTATAATTTGAATCCAAAAATCATATAGAAATCATAACACATATAAGTCACTGAGTCATAAAACTAAAACAAGAAATACTAAATCAAAAAACTATGCTAATTTATACAAAATTTAACCATGGTGTACTTAGCTTGGTATGGGGCGCCTCCAACCTTGCCTTGTACACTTGAAGAACTCTTCAGTGAAAATTAACTTAATAAAGAATCCACAACATGAACAATAAATAGAACAGTAGAAATGATGCTTCAAATTATCTCAAAGGTCTCCAATAATCTTAATACAAAATTACACACTCTGAAAGTTCCATAAACTTTGTTTAAATAACAAAATCATAAAAAAAACTTTGCTATAATGGCTATAACAACCTTATCAATCCTAGTCCATCCATGCAGGTCGAACTCATCAAGTCTCATTCACAAAATCAAGAAAAATCCCACAAAATAATAAATTTTCTCCTTTTTACTAGGAATTCCTGAATGACAGGTCAAGTTTGACCAGTGTTGGCTGGGCCTGTTTTTGCTCAGTTTGACTGAACCAATAGGTGTTTCTTCATCTATGGTTCCCAATATTTCCAAATATGTGCTCAGATCTCACCCAAGTGTCCTGCACATATGACTTCCATGAAGCTATTACGAGAATTTTTAATGTAGTCCAAATTTACTCTTAAATCCCAATTTTTACAAAAAAATCCAATAATTGAAAAACTTAATTTAGTTACCTGAATATGCAAAATAGGACTAAAATGAGGCATATATAGGTGAAATAGGATGGGATATGATAGTTATTAAATGGATTTAGGATAGGCAAAGATGACAAAAATTGAGGGTCAACAACCAACTCTTTCCTTAGTCACACATTCTCATTCAACAAATTCTCTAAGTTGTCCTGTGTTGGTGTGGCAAAAGCAACATTTGTTGAGATGATTACATGAGGATTCCTTCTAGTGTTGGAAGTTATCACCTTTTATGTGGATACAAATACTATATTTTGAGAATCTTTTGGGAAATATCTACCCCTTTTCTTAAGATGATCAAACATGACATTACACATATCCATGACTCTATCTTCAAGTGGAGGTGTGATTCCCATTTCATCAAATGGGAGATTAAAACCCGTAAGAGGAGGTTATGTTGTAGAACTTGGTTCATCATCTATTGGTTGGATGCTATCATCTTCCTCTAACTCCTCCTATATCTCCTTAGTCAATTTTTCTTCTTCTAGCCTCTGTGCTACTTCCTCCTCTTGTGACAACCTTTGTCGTTCTTCTTCTACTCTCCTTCTCTCCTCTTCTTCTTCTTGCTTCTTTCTCAAAAACTCTTCTTGCCTCCTCTTCTCCTCTTCTTCTTGTTGCATCCTTGCTTCTAATTCTCTCCTTTCCTATTTAGCTTAGATAGCTCCCTTATTCAAAGGATCAACCTTCCATTTCTTGCTACTTTCTCCTGTTGAATCATGCTTGATCCTTTTCCTGGGAGTTGTATTCTTTGCTTGAGGAGTTTTTTGCGGTGCCTCATGTATCGCATTTCTTGGGGGGGAACAAAATTCAATTCCTAGATGTGTTATTCTTACTGCGTTGTACCAGTTCTTTACCTTCTCATATTTTGTTGTAGACATTGATGAATATTCCCAAGTGAAACCAATCATTTCATAATGTTGCATGCACACTCTTCTATGGTCATATCTATGAAAGTCCTGGACTACCAAGTACAAGTAGTCCAACTCTTGTATTTCTTCCTCCACTTCCTTATGGATCTCTATTTAATACAATCTTATCCTCAAAGGAAAAGTGGGATAAGGGGCTTTCTTCCTTTTTTTAAGGACTCCTGACAACCCTTTATTCAACTGATCAACCACTTCTTGTAGGACCACCTTATTAGTTACATATCGCGACATGAGATGAGGATAAATATGACATCCAAAGCTTCATATGTATGTAACTTTAGGTGTAGAAAATCAATCTGTGATATCATGTAATGACTCCTTCACTTGGTCTGTCATGCAAGGAGAATCGATCTCAAATATCATCTATAATATGATTGCGAAAAAATTCTCTTCTAATCTATCATATGCCCCTATGAAACTCAAATTAGACAACACCCTACAGTTGAAGTAAATTGGAAACATATCCTATGGGGTCCAGTTCCAATACATTCCTGGGAACACATATCGTGCACAAATCCCATCCAATATAAATGCATACATATAGAATTTTGGTGCCTAGTTTGACCTTAAAGATGCTTTAGCTTGCCCAACATGATGCAACAATTCAAAAGAAAGTATATCTACCCAATTGAAAACTTTGTCACAGGTAATTACCATTTTTAGCATATATATTCAGTTTTCTTAAAATACTTTAGTGTTCTTTCACCCATGCAACCTACAACACATAAAATTGAGATACTGATACACATCCTTGAGAATCCTTGCTGGGTAAACTGCAGATGGGTAGTGTGAGAACTAGCAGGCTATCGAATCCAATAGTTAATGATGTCACTTGTGTTGAGATCAACCCATCTAGTGTAAAAGTTGTTATTTCCATATTCTATGGGCTTCTTCATCTTATAATAGGTCTGCATGTCTTCTCCATAATAAGTGGCAAGCTTACTACCGCATTCACTTCAAAGAACCAAATTTGAATCATCCATGAGTGGAGTTATCCATTCAGTCACTTATGCACAAGGAATGATTGGGAACTTGCATGCAATCTTGTGTATTTTGGACTGCTTTATATTAATGTATACTTCCAAATCTTCCAAGTTTTCAAAGAACTATTTCTGCATGAATGTGTCTTTGATGTATTTCCATGTGATCTCAATGGACTTGTCTATGAAGCACTGTGTATCTACATGATTTGGATTTAAACAAGAACACAACAAATTACAAATATAACTATACATACAGAGATGCAACATAAATAATACTTCATTTCAAAACTGTAAAATACTGAAATATGCTTACAAATAGAAATGGAAATAAACTAGCTAGGGTGATGGTAGCTATCTCTGAGAAGAGATGTGGTGGCTACATGCCTCTTAACTCCTTACAATGAGGCTCAAAGGTCTATTTATTGTTGAGAAACTATGGAAAACCATAAACATCCAAAAACCTAACCCTAAGAGATGAAGTGCCAAACTATGGGCCATGTTTTGGGTAAATTGGTACATCAACTTCCTAGGATCGTAACTTTGGCATATGATCTCTGTTTGATGTGCACAATACCTCTTTAGAAATATCTATCCGAGGACTACAACTTTTGGGAGTGCAACATTGGGCCATGGGCCCATGTTGCACCCATGTTTCTGAAAAAATGTCGTTTAGGGCCTCAAAATGGCTCTAGAAGTTCAGGACTTGAAAAACTACTAAAAATAGTAAATTGTGCTGTAATTAAGAAAACTAAAAAACTAAAAGAAACAATGGTAGGGGTCCAAGTGGAATTGGTGAGTGGCTACCAATATCCACCTAGATCATTCCTCCCCCCTTAGGAAGCAATGGTCCCCACTGTGTTGAGTTCCTCCATGAGATGAGGAAACTTTTGGTGAACTTGGTCCCTAGTGAGCCACTTGCCCTGGTGAAGGAGTTGGCCTACTTTGACAACTTGATACAGTTGGATCTTCTGTTGGCGAGTGTGCTTGATCTGTGTGTCCATGTTTTGATCAGTTGCAGCTTGTTCCATGCAATATGCATTTAACTTTGTGGGTGTGAGTTGTTCTGCAATGTCATATGTGTCCAGTAATGGTGGAAAGTATGGCTGAAGACGGTCCACATTGAACACTAGGTGCGGGCCAAGGAATGGGGGCATGCTAAGCTCAAATGCATTTTCTCCCATAGCCTTGGTAATAATGTAAGGACTATATCGGAGTGGTCTGAGTTTATGATAGGATCCGATAAGGTGTTCCTTATGTAAATGCAACCAGTGTTTGTCGCCCACCTGAAACTTGTGTGGAACCCGATGTTGATCATGTCACTGCTTGTACTTGGAATTTGATTTCTCTAGATTGTGGTGGACCTGATGGTGAATATGTTAGATGTGCTCAATGAAGTTGTTTTCCTTATCCGTTTCGGACTATACATGAGCCAAATCTGCCTAAGTAGATGCAAATGGCATGGCCACATCAATGGAAAATAGTGGTTGGAATCCCAAACCCAGCTGAAAAGGGTTGTGGCCAGTTGAGTTGTGGAGAGCCTGGTTATAGCTATGCTGAAAATAGGGAGGTTCTCATCCCATGTGTGTGGATACTTTGAGTTGTACATGCGTAAAATGTGTACGATCATCCTATTGACAACCTCTATTTGGCCATTAGTTTGGGGATGGAAGGTTGTGGACTTAGTGAGTTTGCTGTCCAACATCGACCAGAGACTAGACCAAAATATACTGAGGAACCTACTGTCCTGATCTGAGATGATATACTGTGGGATCCCAAAGTGTACCCACACTCGTTCAAAGAAGAGTTTAGCAGTGGCTTCTGCTATGATATTCTTCTTGCAGGCCACCATAATGGCCATCTTCGAGAACCTATCGACGACCACAAAAAAAAAATAAATTGTTTCCATGCTTAGTAGAAGGAAGGCCTGACATGTAATCCATGGAGATGGATTCCTAAGGTTGACTAGGGGTAGGCAGTGGGGTATATAGGCCTTGCTTCTTGATGGTCGGTTTGGAAATGGCACAGGTAGTGCATGATCTTATGTACTTCCCAACATCCCGACGAAGATTTGACCAATAGAAATACTTGTGTAGTACTGCCACCATTTTATCGACCCCAAAATGCCCAACAACATGATTGTAGTGTCCTTCCCAAATCATCTTGGCATGCTCGCTTGAAGGAACACAAAGGTGACCCAAGTGGCATAACAGGGCATCCTAGAGGTGAAAATCTAGAACATGCTGACCCTATAAGGGTGTCTAGTATGTGTGGCCGAATTTTGGGTCACTTTTGTAGAGAAGTGGCCAATCAAAAGTGTCGTGCCCACAAGAGTTTAGCATGGTGGTTAACACCATGATAAGTGGTCGATTGAGGCAATATGCAAAATTATTTGTGCTGCCCTTCTTATACTTCATATTCAAATGGAACTGTTGTAGGTATGTGTACCACTTCTAATGGTGATCATTCTACAATTTCCCTTGGATCTGTATCAACTGTAGGGGCCGGCGGTCTGTGTGGATGACTGTTTCCTTCCCCAAAATGTAATTCTTCCACTGTCGGAAAGCCTGCACAATGGAATACATCTCTTTGTCATAAGTGGGATACTTCTGGACTGTGTCTGAAAGTGTCTCACTGTGATATGCCATTGGATGCCCATGTTTAGTGAGGACCGCCCCAATAGCATAGTAAGAGGCATCTGCCTCGACCTCAAATGGTTGTTGCAAGTCCAGTAATGCGAGCACTGGTGTTGTGCAGAGGTAATGTTTCAACTCTGTGAATGCCTTCTATTGAGATTCAGACCAAAAGAATTTTGCTTTCGCTCCTCCCTTGGTGACTTGACTCAAGGACCAAGTGATATGAGAAAATCCCAATGCAAACTTGTAGTAGAAGTTGGAAAGACCCAGAAAGCTTTGGAGCTCTATCAGAGTGGTTGGAGATGGCCAATCTTGAATGACTTGGATCTTGGCTAGATCCACATGCACCCCCCGTTTGTCAATAATGTATCCCAGATACTAAACCTGGGTCATGCCAAAAGTGCATTTCTCCAAATTGGAACATAACTTATGTTTCCCAATGTTTGGAGAACCTATCACATGTGGTGGAGGTGCTCTTCCCAACTCTAGATGAAGATCAGGATGTCATCCAAGTATACCACTACAAATGAATTGGTGAATGGTCGCAAGATGTCATCCATTAGCCTCGTGAACATTGCAAGATCATTCATCAACCTGAAAGGCATAACCAACCATTCGAAAAGGCCCTCCTTGGCTTTGAAGGCAATCTTTCACACATCGGAGGGTTTTTTGGTACCTGGTGATATCCTGACTTCAAATCAATCTTGCTGAAATATTTTTCTCCCTTTAGTTGGTCCAAGAGGCCATCAATCTATGGCATCAGGTACCTATTACAGACAATGATCTTTCTCAGCGACCGATAGTCAATACAGAGTCTCCAAGTCCCATCCTTCTTCTGTACCAACACAATCAAGCTCCCACAGGGCAATGAACTCGGATGGATGTGCCCTTTCGATAGCAACTCCTAAATCTACCTCTTGATTTCATCATTCTCTAGAATGGAGTGCTGATAGATTGGTCCATAGGGTAGCAGTGCACTTGGGATTAGATCGATGGAGTGCTTGACCTAATAGTGTAGAGGAACCCCTACGAGGGAGGTGAATATGTCCTTGTACTCCTCCATGGCCTTGTCCATCTGTAGTTTTCGTGTGGAGGGGCCCTGTCTAGAGGTCATGGCCACCATCTTTTTCTTTCCTTGAGAGCGTATCATCAGGAAAACAAATTTCCCTGTTTTGGAAATGAGCTTACTGTATTGTTTTGTAGTAACCAAAGAGATGGCGGTAGGCCGTGCTACCTTCAATATCCTATAAAACTTATTTCCCAAAGTAACAATAACATCATGAGGCCTTGATTCATACACAACATGTCGCTTCCACAAGTATGGTTGGCCTAATAATACGTCAAAAACATCAAGGGGAGCAACGCCACACAATACCTCATCTGTGAAGGGCTTGATGTTGTCTGGAAGGCAACATTGTTGGCTCATGCGAAGATCTCGTCCTTGGTGAAGCCACCCAATGGTGTACGGTTTTGGATATGCTGTGGTCGTTATGCCCATATGCTTCATGACCTTTGCCGCAATTAGGTTCTTTTGGCTCCTGCTATCGATAATGAACTGTAGTGGGGAGCCCTTTACCCACATCTGGGAGTAGAAGAGGCGCTCCTCATCATTTGGATCTTCGCGTTCCTCCTTTTGGATATTCGTAGTTGAAATGGTGGCATTGGGCTCCACAACAATAATCTTCTTCCCTTTGTCATTCCCTTTGTTAGGTTCTGTCTCAAAATCGGAACATGCATATGATTCTGAAACCTTTAGCTCGGCCACCTATGACTGCTTGGGCCAACACTCACTTGTGTTGTGAGTGGAGCTCTTATGGAACTCACACCACTTTCCTATTTCCTTTTTTGGCTTCGTGACATTATTCTTTGTTTGCAACTTTGGTAGGTTGTCTTGGCCCATCTTGCCTTGGCTTTGTCCTTTGTTCTGTAGTTTGGGGGCACCTTTCCCTTGCTTCGAATTCACAGATCCAAAGTCGCGCTTCTTCTGTTTAAAATTTTGCTCTATCTTGACGACATATCGGTATGTCGTTTTGAGCAAGGAGATGTTCAGGAATTCTATTTCATCCTGAATGTAACTATGCAGGAAACCATGGTATTTGAGTACCAAATGCTGCTATGAATCTTTGATACCCAACTTTGTGCGAAGGGTATGAAAAATATTGGTAAACTCCGGCACGCCTTGATCCCTCCCCTGTCGCAGCGTGGTCCACTTTATGTATTGATCCTCATAGCTTTTGACAAGGTAGTACTGCTCCTTGATGGTAGCTTGGAATGAAATCCAAGTGGGTGCCATTAGTCCTTGACGTGGGGGGCGACTTTGAGAAGAGTGAAAGTAATCTTTTCCTGGCCGGAAAAATCATGAATAGAAAATACCCTTCTAGATTATTTAACCATTTATCTATGGCACCTGCATCTATCTAACCCTCAAATATGGGAATGTCAAGGTTAACTTGTACCTTAAAGGGTGTGGTGCTTCCAGAGTAGCTGTTGGAAGTAGATGTGGTGCCCCTGGGTAGCCGCTGAAGGATCTGGGCAAAGTTGTCCATCATCACATTCCTATGTCGCTCGAGGGCCTCTTCGAGCAAGATTTTGATAGGATCTCCTTACCCCTTACCTTTCATTTCATCCACCATGGGAGGTCGTTGAAATTGCAAGGCTAGTCTTGTAAAGGTTCGACTAGTTCAAGCCCTAACTCCTTATATCCCAACCTCGTTGGGGACATGCAAAGAAAGACAGAGAAAGAGCAGACCACTTTGATACCACTGATCTGGATTAAATAGGAATGCAAAAAATTACAAATATAACCATACATACAGAGAAGCAATGAAAATAATACTTCATTTCATTACTGTAAAATACTAAAATATGCTTACAAACAGAAATGGAAATAAACTAGCTAGGGCGATGGTAGCTTATCTCTGAGAAGAGATGTGGTGGCTACATGTCTCTGAACTCCTTACAATGAGGCTCAAAGGCCTATTTATTGTTGAGAAACAATGGAAAACCCTAAACATCCAAAAACCTAACCCTAGGAGATGAAGCACCAAACTATGGGCCCCTTTTTGGGTAAATTGGTACATCAACTTCTCGGGGTCATAACTTTGGCATATGATCTCTGTTTGATGTGCAAAATACCTCGATAGAAAGATCTATCCGAGGAATACAACTTTGGGAAGAGAAGCATTTGTCCATGGACCCATTTTTCTCCCAATTTCCCCAAAAAATGTCGTTTAGGGCATCAAAACGGCCCCAAAAGTTCAAGACCCGAAAAACAGTTAAAAATAGTAAACTGTGCTACAATGATGGAAACTAAAAAACTGAAAGAAACAATGGTGGGGGTCCAAGTGGAATTGGCAGGTGGCCACCAATATCCACATGGATCACTACAAGTATTGGAATGATAGGCTTGGTGACTTCTAATGCTTCTTTAATGCTTGTTTTTAAATATTCTTTGGAGGTCACTCGATGGGTAGTGGGAGGCATTGTTCCAACAGATGATGAAAGAGTAACAATACTAGTAGCTTGAACCCCTGTATGTGGGAGCACATCATGGCAACAAGGATTAGATTTATGAAATCCTCTATTTATTAAAATTAGTATCTTAGAAAATCATATTCACAGAGCCATCAAATGTAACTCAGAACATAATCCTATCAACAACGGGATATAACTAGTTGTATAGGCAAGAAATCTGCATAACAATGAGGAGGGAGCATTATCAAAGCATGTAGTAATTTCAAGGGTCATTTGAGGTATTGAGGTACACTCATGAACACAAGCAAGAGGGAGAGATCATCAAGGGCACAAGGCGCACTGATGAATCATGAAGAAAACTCATTCAGGCCTTCAAAGTGCAATCATGCACTCAAAGAGACTAAGAGGGTGCAAGGGCGCACTTCTAAGAGATGAAGGGGGCAAGCTTTGAGCCTTCATTCCTTCAAGGTGTACTCATGAGGAAAAGGAGGGTGCAACAAAACATTCTAAAGAGACAACAGGGAAGCATTCAAGCCTTCATGTTGCATGCATGCACTCAAGGAGGACACAATTATTCATTATTAAGGAGTACGCTCTTGAGGGAAACTTGTATTTTTGGGCACAATTTTTCAAGATAGTAAGGCTTTTCCAGAAGTGTGCTTTGTCTCAGAATGTCCCAAAAATAAGTTCAATAGAAGGATAGAAAGATAAAAATTTTGAGAGAAAAATCTACAAGTTTTTATAGATTCCATCGCAATCATGACTGTAATATGAAGAGTCATAGAATATGGAAAGTCACAACTTGTGACAACAATTTGACACTTGTAGAGGAAATAATGAACTAAAATGTCAATAAAGGAGTTGAAAATAAGAAAAACAACAAGGAAAGAAAGATCGACAAAAACAACATCAAAGGCAACCAATAGAATCAACATGAAAAACTTACATGGAATAAAGATCGATGAAGAGCTTATTGATCCAAATATGTGCGCCTAACCTAGATGAGATTGATTATGAGAAAGAATGATTAATTGGGTGGATTATAAATATATTACATAAAATCCATTCCATTCATGTTTTTCACTTGTCGATGAGTGAACAAGTTATTTAAGCAAAGTGAAGAGGGATCCTATTTTCTGGGAGTGCACCCACATGCAACAAGAAAGCACATGCATGAGTTTTGAAAGTGCACATGTCTTTCAGCTGAAGGGGTGCACTCAAGGAGGGCACACTAGATGAGCATGAAGGAGTGCACTCCATGTAGGGCACATTTATTCAGCCTGAAGGGGTACACTTAACAAGAGAGCAACTCTTTGTGATATTGAAGTGTGATTTTTCTTTAAAAGTGTTTTTCTTGCTTTTGCTTTCTTTTGTGTGCTTTTATGTGTGTTGCACGACGAATAAGTCTAGTTTCTAAGTCAATAAAATCTATGAATTCACCTATCCTTGGACAAGATAATATAAGAACTTCTAAAGATAAGGTGATGACACTTAGAAAAAATTGACTTAGGAGGATGTGACACTTGTTGAGAAATCTAGGGCATCGAGATCAAGTGATTTCTCTTCTATTAGTAACTACTTATGAATTCTTTTTACTTTCTTAGATTAGGATCTTCCTTTACTTAGATTATTAGTTTTCTTTTTCATCAAACAACTGCCAATGCATAAACCATAAAGAGACAAGATTCACATAATATAAGTTATCAACCAGGGCCAAAACCCCTCCCACTTGAGAGGAAGACCCGAACAAATTCTTCTTCTTATAGATACATCAATTAACGAATACCAAAACCAAGACCTTGACCTATTTTCCACTCCAAGACCAAGACCCAAGTTATCTTCCACTACTTTCCCTTCATGCCCAAGTCAATACTAGCCAAACTTCTTCTCATTCTTCCTTCTCGAATACCCTTCAAATTCAGCTTTCTTCTACTTCAAACTGCACTTTATTTCAG
Source organism: Pinus taeda (assembly GCA_000404065.3). NCBI lineage: Eukaryota > Viridiplantae > Streptophyta > Pinopsida > Pinales > Pinaceae > Pinus > Pinus taeda. The sequence goes on along the minus strand of APFE031662956.1, from coordinate 102,206 downwards.
CCCTAATTGCAGCACGTGAGAAGTATGATAACCAAATTCTACACCTTTTCACAACTTTGTTTGGAGGGGATACTCCATCACATACTTCAGCTTAATGACTTCAGCTTATCAAGTGACCTTATCAACATTGGATCCTCCAGTAATACCCTTGGTTACTTATGCAATATATGTTGCCTATTTACTTCGCACTTGTGACAACATAGATCCCAAAACATATTTTAAATAGTTCAATCTTTTTCTTCCTTCACTCATTAGTTATAGGTTTCCTTCCTTGACCCTTTTTCGCACTTCTTCCAATTGCAGATCATGATCAAATTACTTGTTCTGAAATGAGGCTAAGTGGCCTATTTATAGTTGTTCCCTATGATAATAATCCAACTTGTAATCAAGTTAGGCCGACGTGTCATTTGGAGAGATATTATTATTTCTTTTGAAGATGAATTGAAGGGAGATTCTTGTTCTTGCCTTGGAGGGCTATTTGACATTTTTATTGACTCATATACAAATGTAGCATGCCAAAGAAGGGTCTTTCATACATTACATTGACTCAATTTGACTTTTATGACTAGATGACAAATCCTAAAGGCTCACAATGGGAGCCATCGTTAAAAATAAAATTCATTACTCATGAAACCCATGAGATAAGCATTACAATAATAATTTTATTTTTCTTCTTTACATCAATTAATAAAATCAAAATTACACATGCCATTATGAAGACTAAACCTAGTTACACTTTTCAACAACACTTAGAGAAAACATAAGGATGGAAAATCAAGCAATGTGGCGACACTAGGTCACTTAGAATGACAGTTCATGTAAGATCCAAAATTGAGTTAGGCAAAAAATTTGGAGGGTCGTTGTCGCGGCGACAACAATTGGTGACGTACTGGGTGAACCCTAACTTCTCTGTTTTGGTTTCATTTATGTACAAAGCCTTAATTTTCCATGAAGTATTGATTCAATTAGTGAGTCACTTAAAATCACCATTCTACCCAATTAAAAAAATAGTCTTCCCTATTCCATTACTCAACATACCACAACATAAAGCAAGCCAAATCAAATTGATGTGAATAAGGGTATTGTAGAACCACAAGTCAAACACTAATCGAAGTATGAATTTTCATCTCTAGTGTTGCTCTGCTACTAGTAGGCCTAGATAATAACCCGATGGAGTCACTTCAAGAACACAAGTGTTGTTTCACTACCGGACAGTACCTTGACAAAGTTGTTTTCTTCACCTCCCTAGGCAAGAAACCTTTCTCTTCTTTCACCTTTTATTTTTCTTTCTTTTCAATAGGATTGTGCTTAGGCACTTATTATTTTAAATGAGGTGGAAGAGTGATCACATCTTATTGAGAGCAGAGGTTGCCCCTTCGGAGACAAGTTTAAGGACCTCTAATAGTAGCCCACTAAATATTTTCCCCTCATCTTTCTCTACTCAAATAGAAAGGCAAGAAAACATTATTATAAAAAAAAAATCAAGTGTAGGAGCGAAAATCCTAAATAGATATGGGCATCAGGGTTCTTCTTATGATTTCCCAGCTAAAGGATCGTATTTTCCATCAAAAGATCATTGAATTTAAAGATGTAAACCAAATCATAAAATAGGGTAACAGATAAGCCAAGGGTTGCATGTTACCACAACTTGCCTTTCACAAAATATTAGCCACATTTTCTTGAAGCTCAAACCAACTTTATGCAAGGACTAATAAAACTGAAAAACAAAGTAGAAAAAAAAAAAAAAAAACAACAAGAATGCAATGCATCTAACTAAATGAAACCTATCACATCTAAAACTAAAAATTACAGGGTCGGGTTAAATGAAATGGAACTTCCAATGCAACCATAGAATTTTCTCCCAACTTTTGAGTCGAAAGATGTGAGTGTCTAAAATCAAAGTGAGGTACATTGCAATGAAACATATAAACAATGAAAACATCTTCACTGATAGATAAAAACAAAAAGTGCAAGCAAAGTGGTGTGACATACTTAATTCTTCTACCAAACAGAAAACTCCATAGTAACAACATTTTCTAGGTTCATAACCATACAATACTCAATTGAATACACAAAAGAACGGGCTATGAGACATGGGTGCTAACTAATAAGGACTCTTTAAGGGAATCTACAATAGGATCATGGAAACAACCTTTAGGAAAACTTTGACAGGAAAGAATAATCAAAGACAAGTTCATATTGAAAGAAATATTAATAGGTTGACCATAATCCATGTTGTCATGCAAGTTGAACTTTTCAATGGATGATGCATAATGGATGTCAAATCGAAAGATTTAACAATAATTAAGATCATTCTTTGCTTCCACATCATAAATTATATATTTTTGTGTGGTGATGTAGCGATTGAAGTTCAAGAGTTATATTAAACTTTCTAGCTTGAGGGTTTAAAAAATTAATATGAAGGAAACAATAATCACTCAAGAGAGAATAGACATCCCATAAGATGATATTAATGACAAGATTCTGTGACAAAATCTTAAACTAACCAAAATCACATGTACCATCCAAGTGACAGGAAACCTGACATAACCATCAATGTAGGTTGAAGTGCCCTGTAAGCTCGACTTGAATTTTAATTTTGAAAATATTTAAAGATAGACTGAGAAAACATGGTCAACCGCTTGTTTAAACTAGATTCAACAATCAAATCAACATTCATAAAGTAATTGAGGATAATCAGATGGATCTTTAATATTACAAAAAAAATCCTTAATAACAAGCATGCCATCTTCTTGATCAAAATGGGATATACTTGAAAGAAATTTTTCAATAATTGCATCAGACTTGATTTGAAACTTCTACAAATCTACATCTTCTTGCGGGAACAAATATTCATCCATGAAACTTGAATAATCATCACCATACAATTCAAAAAAGAGGAAATGATCGGGATGATGGTGGTTCAAGAGTTCCTCTTGGTTAACAGGATCAGGATAGACAAGAGGAGTGTCAAGATTCAAATATGATTGATTAATAGGATCATGAAAATCATCATAAAGGGAAAGATGTGACAGAAAAAATAATTCTTCTTCTGCAAATTGATCTTCCAGTTTACTAATTAGTTTAGGTTCAAAACAAGAAACATCAAAAGGAGGGGGGCAAGGAATATCAGGTTCTTGCTCAAAATGCAAGAATTCCTTTTGAAAAAAAGTACATGAAGAATTCGATTCAAAATATTTTCTTTAAATCCTAACTAAGAAACAAAAATTTTCATTGAGGAATTTTCATTCCACATCCTCATCCAGAAATTCATAACAAAGATGAAGGAACTAGTTAGCGAACTATTCAAGAGATTCATTGAATTCAATTCTAAGATTATCGATTTCATTAAGAACATATTGGCCTTCATACTTGTCGAAAACAAAATGAAGTTCATTAACCAATTGCTTAAAAGAAGAGATAGATGAAGTGGGTAAATAATAACACCATTTCTTAGCACAACCATCCGATGCAAGGGTGAACAACCTTGCGAGGACATCTTTAGATTAAACATCACTTGAAAAACAAAATTGAACAAACTCAATCACGTAACCAAGGACAGTTGTTGTACCCTTGCCATCAAGCTTTAAATGTGACAAGTTATGTAGAAATTCCATGGGAATTGAAAGATCTAAGGCTTCAGAAAAACACCTGAGGATTATGTTTTGGGATAAATCCATTAAAGGTAAAAGATTCAAATAGATTTCACAGGCTCAACTTGTCATTTGGCCCTCTTTCTAGTGCCAAAATGTTGACGATGTTGGATACCACCAACATTCAGCAAATCTCCCTAATGTGAGGTCCCAATCAGACCTCACGTTGTTGGGTGTAGGAGTCCCATCTGACTATATTGTCCGACAACCATTGCAAAGGTTTTAGAGATACGATTTGGGTACAACACATACACTAGAGATTAAAAGCACCTCTTTTGGGAAGCAAGTATGTAAGCTTTGTCTGACACCAAATGTAAGATGTATTAGGAAATTCCATGGTTGGTAAAGGGAAATGAGCCTCTAGTTAGGGAAGTAATAATATTATCCTAAGGGAGACCCGAGAGAAAAAATAAAGGATTTTTGATTACCAGAAAATTAGTTCACATGATAAACAACAATCATGAAGGCATTACAACACCCATTCAACAATATCCATATCTAAGAAACGAAATAGTTCATTAGTCTTAATATGTAATTAAGCCAACATATACTGCAAACATAACAAGTATAGTCTTACTACATCCACGATACATGCATGAAGAAGTGTTGGCTCATAGAGCTTCTAATTATAAGTGAAACATTACAAGTACATAATTGCATAGGTGAAACACTAGATCCAATAGTGGAACATGAAGCCACAAATTTATTCTCCAAAGAATAATCTATCTCCTATGCACTACAAGAGAAACCAAGGCAAGACACTAAGAATCCAAGCCCTTTACTTGAGTTGTGAGGAGCTACTTATAACAAGTGACAATGACTTTTTGAGTTTCCTCCTGACTCTTCAACTTCTATGACCTATTGGCTTCTATACAACTTTCCATATTGTATACATGACCTTTTGCATTCCATATGTGTCTCTTCATATCCCCAATGTGTTCCTTGGACTTCATTACAAACAAGTTATTACAAAATACAAATTACATATAAGATGGTGGTTATATGAGAAAAAACTACTAATAGGACAAAATGGTATCGAATTAACAAGTCATTTGCTTCCTCATGGAGCTCATTCATAATGTATGTTTGCCATGCTCTAAACTCTATAGAGATTAATTTTATTTGAACCAACAAGTCCATTACATACCACATCTTTACCTCCAGTGCTTCTATCAATATGGTCTTGGAGCTTTATTGTACACTATTTCGTATGCATGACAATTTCCTGTGGGCCTTAGTTGGTGTGATGGAATATTGTAGAATAATATCTTTGTTGATATCCAAGCCTTCTTGTTCTGATGCTTGCTTGATTTGTTCTATGTATTACCTGATTACTTGTAATTTTATTTCCCCGCATCTTATTTCTTCCAGTGATGCTACTGAAGGCATCTCATGTTTCTGTGTTAGAGACTCAAATCTATTTTATAGTCGACCATAAGCAGAAATAGTGTTAGTCAATTGTTCTCCAAGAAGGATGCAATTCTAATGATGGAGTCTCAACGGTACTTTGTCTATCTCAGTGACATTCCTGTCCTTTCTAACCAGATGTTGTGGAACACTTAGATATTTGGCAACCCATTCTTGGAGTTGGTCAACAACTTTGTTTACCATTTTCAAGAGCTTTAATACTTCTTGTGATTTCTTCTAAATGCCAACAATGGGGGCCACTACTTGATATAGAAGAATCATTTTCATCGTATAAATGTGCCATTGTATCCTCCATTGGCTAAAATTCCTCTTGTATGGCTGACTACCATTCTGTCGTGTTGAATTTTTGGGAAGATGTTCCACTTCTTTCTTTAATCCAACCAACTCTTTCCTTAGTCACGCATTCTCATTCAATGGATACTTTGAGTTGTCATGTGATGTTGTAGCAAAAGCAACATTTGTTGCCATGATTTCCTTTGGATTCCTTCTAGTGTTCGCAATTATCACCTTTTCTATGGATACAGACTCAAGATTCTGAAGGTAATTTAGGAAGTATATTTGCCTTTGTTGCATGATCCTTTTCTTGAGTTGATCAAACAAGACATTACACACATCCATAACTTCATTTTCAGGTGGAGGTGTGATTTGCATCCCATCAAATAGGAGATGACCACTTGTAAGAGGAGGTTCTGCCAAAGAACATGGTTCATCATCTATGGGATGGATGGTATCATATTCCTCCAACTCTTCCTCTATCTCTTGAGTCAATTTTTCTTCTTCCAACCTTTGTGTTGCTTCCTCCTCTTGTGAATGTCTTCGTCATTATTCTTCTACTCTCTTTCTCTCCTCTTCTTCCTACTGTTGCTTTCCGAGCAATTATTTTTGCCTCCTCTTCTCCTCTTCTCCTTATTGTACCTTTACTTCCAATTATCTCCTTTCTTGTTTAGCTTGGATAACTCCCTTATTCAAAGGATCACCCTTCCATTTACTACTACATTCTCTTGTTGAATCATGCTTGATCCTTTGCATAAGAGTTGTACTCTTTTCTTGAGGAGTTATTTTCAGTGCCTCTTGTACCTATATATCGTGGGGGGAACCAGCTTCAATTCCTGGATGTGTTCTTCTTACTACATTGTACCCGTTCTTTACCTTCTCATATTTTGTGGTAGACATTAACGAATATCCCCAAGTGAAACCAATCCTTTCATAATGTTTCCTGCACACTCTTCTAGGGTCTTATCCATGAAAGTCCTTGACTACAAAGTGCATGTTGGATACCTATACCAATAGGTTTCATCTTTCATGATTGGCAAATTCAAGTGCCAAATATGCTCTGCTTTGCTGCTACAAAGATCCCATATTTTCAAGGAAAGACAAGGTGTGTACATGCCTTCATGCCTATTAAAGTTTGATGGATGATCCAACAGTCTAATCTGGATCATGCCATGTTTCAATTTTTGTTGCAAAAAGAGAAAGAAATCTGTCCAAATGGTTTAATCTTGGCAGATTAGTAGTTAGGCAGAGAAAATAAGGTTCCCAACTGCTTAATCTGGGGCCTTGGAAGAAATAAGGGTAGTGCTATATAGGAAATCAAAGCAAAAAGCCAAGGGAAAAGAAAAGGCACATAAAGGGTCTGCAAGTCCAAATGCACCCTCCAAGAAGAAACAAAAAATGCTAGGCAAAATAGTTGGGTAGGTAGATGGGGTTGCAGAAGGGGTGTTCCTTCCAAGCTGAACTTTGCTAACCGAATACAAGGAAAACAACACAATGGAGCATATTAAACTTCCCTTTTTTCCCTTTGTTTACCACTCATTACTAACATCCCTTCACAAGATGTGTTTATAAGAGAGATTCAAGGTTTTATGTTGGTTCTTATGGCCTTTAGAAGCCACATTTCTTGTGTAAAGTTCTTTTCATTTTGATCTACTCTTAAAACTAAGTTCTTCCCAAGAAAACTTAGTGATACCACTCTTCATTCACTTCTCCCTCCATATTGACCCCTAACTTGTATTATTTAAACTCCCTATGTCACCCTTTCCCTACTATTATAACACCATGGTGTATAAACCCCGAGCAATGTATGAATACCCCCTCCTTGGCATTATAGCCATATGGTTTACTAATAGGGAATTGAATTAACACCTGGTTAGCTCAAGAACCTAGGCCTAACCTCTTACCTCCATCATAACTCACCTACCTAGCCAACTCTCCATTTTTGCCTAA
>APFE031662956.1:32752-74792 GCA_000404065.3 Pinus taeda | reverse complement strand
TTGCCTGCACCAGATGTGTGGGAAGAGTTGATACGATTACTGTTAAATCAAAGTCAGTAATTGTGATTTTGCTTTTTGAAAATATTTAAATTTTCATACACAGGAAAATAAAGACACATCAGCAGGTACGCAGAAAGAGGCTGAGCCAACTCAGCAAAAGTATTCGGCCACCACAGCAGCATCAGCAGTCACAGGTGACAGGGCCAAGAAGCTACAGGAAGACAAAGTTGCACAAACACGTCATTCAGCAGCTGTATCAAAGCACTCAACCGACTCCGTGAGCTCCAAAGGTCAAACTTGTTCTGACAGGAGTTAAGAGCCTTTAAAGTTCATTAAAGATTGTAATAACTTCTCATCTGCAATATCTGTATGAGTTAATGAAGATATTTTCCATCTCAGATGACTCAATGCCTGAGATATTTTGTAATAGACTTCTATATATTCTCCCTCGCATTTGTTAGCAAGGGTTGGACATTGGATGTAAGAAATCTTTTGATATCTATTCTGCTCCTCTTCTACTGTAAATCTTCAGAGAATTAATACAAGGGATGATGGAATTTCCAAAGCTCTGTGTCTCTTGATGTCTTGCTGGTGTATGGCTGAATGTTGCAGGATTCCCACGTATCTCATGATTCAATAAGTTTTTTGGTTACTCTTTGTTATATATTTGTTATCTTTCATATATCATTCATGTTTCCCATGTTTTAGATATCTAATAGCTAGGAAAAAGAATAGTCTCAGGATTTAATCACAGATTACCCTGAACTCAATCTAAGCTATTCTAAATGTTTTCTTCAGTTATGGTAATGAAAGTGTAATTATTAATTGCTACCTTTCACACTATACCATCACAGTGATCTATTGTTTCAGGAATTCAAGTTTTTCTCCTGAGGAATACATCCCTTTCTCACATCCCAGCTTAGTGAAGAATTCTTAACTGCTCTTCACTGGTTGTTTACACTTCATTATCACAATTTACAGTTTGTTTCATGAAATATATAAAGGCCCTGGAATTCCAGCTGCACCAAATCAGGATCTCAAGAAACCAATAGCCACAGACTCCATTTCCCAATGGATTAATTCACCTGCAGAGAACATTTCAAAACCATCAGAAAAACATCCTCCCAACCAAAACATAAAACAAACAAACCCTTACTTCATAACTAGCCTAAAATATCCATAGAACGGAGACAAACCCAACAGAGAGAGCCCTCTCTGATTACAGCTGGGCTAGAAGCTGTAATCCAAAGATTGGTTAGTGGTTACCCCGGCCGTATTCCCTTGGGAGTCATAGGGAACAACCTGGGTGTTAACAATGCACACAGTCCAACTCCTATATTTCTGCCTCCATTGCCTTATGGCTCTTTAGTTCATACAATCTGATCCTCAAAGAAAAAGTGGGCCAAAGGGCTTTATTCCTTCTATGAAGGACTCCTAATAACCCTTTATTCAACTGATAAACCACTTCTTTCAGGACCACCTTATTATTTACATATCATGGCATGAGATGAGGAGAAATTTGACATCCAAAGAATCAGATGCATGTACCTTCAGGTGCAACAAACCAATCCATGATATCATGTAATGACTCCTTCACTTTGTTGGTCATGCAAGGAAGATCAATCTCATATATCATCTAAAATATGACTGCAAAGAAATGCTCTGCTAATATGTTGTATGCCCCTCTAAAACTCAAATCAGACAACACCTTGTAATAGAAGTAAACTAGAAACTTATCCTACAAGGTCCAGTTCCAATACATTCCTAGGAACACATATCCCATCCAACATATAGATTTTTGGTGCCTAATTTGACCTTAGATATGCTTTAGCCTGCCCAACATGACGTTGCAATTTGAAAGAAAGTATATCTTCCCAATTGAAAACTTTTCCACAGGTAACTACCATGTTGAGCATATATATCCATTTCTCTTCAAATACTTCATTGGTATTTCACCCAAGCATCCTACAACACATAGCAATGAGATACTGATACACATCCCTGAAAATCTTGGTTGGGTAAGCTATGGATGAGAGGCGTTGGAACTTAGCAGGCTCTCGACACCAAGATTTAATGATGTTACTTGTGTTGAGATCATGCCATCTAGTGTAAAAGTTGTTATTGGCATATTTTGTGGGATTTTGCATCTTATAATAGGTTTGCATGTCATCTCCATAATAGGTAGCAAGTTGACCACCACGTTTACTTTGAAGCACTAAATCCAAATCATCCATGTGTGTAAGAATCCATTCAATCACTTCTGCATAAGGAATGAATGGGAACCTACACACAATCCCATGTATTTTGGAATGGTTGATATTAATGTATACTTCCAAATCTTCCAAGTTTTCAGAGAACTATTTCTGCATGAATGTGTCTTTGATGTCTTTCCACATGACCTGAGTGGACTTATCTATGAAGCACTGTGTATTTGCAAATATGGGAATGGTAGGCTTGGTGACTTCTATTGCTTCTTTAGTGCTTGCTTTTGAAGCTTCTTTGGAGGCCGCTCGACTTCTAGCGGGAGGCATCGTTCCAACATATGATGAAAGAGTAACAATACTAGCAGCTTTAACACCTGTATGTGGAAGCACACTCATGGTGAAAAAGATTAGATTTATGAAATCCTCTATCTATTACAAGAAGTAACTTAGAAAATCATATTCACAGAGCCATTAAATGTAACTGAGAACATAAGCTTATCAACAATAGGACATAACTACTTGTACATGCAAGAAATATGCATTAAAAAAGGAGGCCACACTATCAAAGCACGAAGGAAGTTCAAGGGTCAATTGAGCCTTTGAGGTGTGCTCATGCACTCAAGCAAGAGGGAGAGATCATCAAGGGTGCAAGGCGCACTTATGAAACATGAAGGCAAATCATTTGGGCCTTCAAAGAGCGCTCATTGAGACTAAGAGAGCACAAGGGCACATTTTGAAGAGACAAAGGGGTCAGGCTTCAGGCCTTTAGGCTTTCAATGTGTGTTTATGCACTCATGAGGACAAGGAGGATGCAAGGGTGCATGCTGAAGAGATGAAGGGGAAAACATTCAAGCCTTCAGGGTGCGCTCATGCACTCAAGGAGAGTGCAGTTCGTCATGATGAAGGACTGCACTTTTGAGGGAAACTTGTCTTTCTCGGTGCAGTTATGAGATAGTCAAGCTTTGGCTTCCAAAAGTGCACTTTGTCTCGCAATGGCTCAAATACAAGTTCAACAATAAGATAGAATGATAAAAATGTTGAGAGAGAATATCTACAAGTTTTTATAGATTCTGACACAATCATAACTACAATATGAAGAGTTACAAAATATGAAGAAACAACTTGCGATAATTTGACACTTGTAGGGGAAAGAACAAAATGAAATACCTATAAAGAAGCTGAAAAGAAGTGAAGCACCAACAAGAAAAGAAATATCCGCAACAACAACATCAAAGTAAACCAATAGAATCAACATGCAAAACTTGCTTGGAATGAAGATCGACGAAGAGCTTCTTGATCAAAAGATGTGCGTGGAACCCATACGAGATTGATTATGATAAAGAGTGATTAACCAAGTGGATTATAAATAGATTACATGAAAATCCATTCCATGCATGCTCACCATGTGTCAACGAGTGAATGAATTAGTCAAGCAAAGTGAAGTGGGCTCCTGTTTTCAAGGAGTGCGCCTACATGCAACAAGAAAGTGCATGCATGAGTTTTGAAAGGGCGCATGTCTTCATGCTGAAGGAGTGCACTCAGGGAGGGAGCACTAGATGAGCATGAAGGAGTGCACTCAAGAAGAGAGAAACTCTTTGTGATATCGACGAGCGCTTTTGCTTTAAAAGTGTTTTTCTTTCTTTTGTTTTCTTTTGTGTGAGTTTCATGGAAAATAAGAGTAGTTTCTAAGTCAAGTAAAGTTATGACTTCACCTATCCTTGCAAAGTTATGACTTCACCTATCCTTGCAAAAGATAATTCAAGCGATTCTAAAAGTACGCTGATGACACTTGGAAAAAATTAACTTATGAGGATGCGAGACTTAGAAAAACCATAAAAATGAAAAATGAAATAATTTGACAACACTAGATAGCTTGGAACGACGGTTCACATACGCTCCAAAAATGAAATAATGTGACGACACTATTTAGCTTGGAACTACAGTTCACGTAGGCTCCAAAATAAATTGAGTTAGGAAAAAAAAATTGAGAGTCGTTGCAACAATAGATGGGTTATACACCATCCAATGTAGTGTTTGTTTATTTCGTCGAGAATTATCCGGAGATTTCCACCTTTACGTGTGGCATTAGTCTATGATTCCCCGAGTTGTATGTTTGACGTAACTACCGAACGTATGAGATTTGTTCTTGGGTTGATCGACATTGAATACTTCTTAGGGTTTCAATGAGGTTGTAATGACCACGACAATGTTTACTTTTCCTCATTCCGTTCACCTCTTGTTCTCTGTTGCTTTCTTTTCTCTACGTTTTAAGGGCTAGGGTTTATTTTTTACCTTAGTATTTCTCTGCGCAAAGGTTGATTTACAGTCAGATACCTCATCAATCATATTATAGAACTCTATGTACATTCGTTCAGGTAAACATTGCTCTTTTTCTCATTTGTTGTTCGAACCATTCAATTTACATATGAACTTATTTTTCTTTGCATCCCATGATTTGTTTTTGTCCTATTAGTGCTTTCAGGTCGTAAAAACCGGCATTACAAGAGGAATACCCTACCACAGTTATTTCAAAGGCTTTTGCACAGTTTTTCCTTTGGGCTTGGTTTTCATAAATGGATATAATCGAGAGGGAAAACTTCCTACGCGCCTGCAAACCCAAGTAATATTTGTTTATCTTTTGCTACTGGTCACTGGTCCAATGTATCCTTTTCCAACTACATTATGATTGTTTCCAGTTTCTCTGTGTTTAAACTAACTATATATATATATATATATCGTTGCCCAGGTAAAACTTTGTCAACCACAGGGCCCTGGGTAATGACTATTAACTTTCTAACCTATCAGTTGGTCTATAAAGTATAATTAAACTCTTCAATACCAAATAATAGAAATATATTCTCGTCTTTTTCCGGTTTCACTTGTAATTTTTCTTTTTCCATATATATAAGGTTTGACTTGTAAATTTCCTTACAAATGTCTTAATTTTGTAGCCAAAACTACTTTGGTTCAGTTACTGTCCACGAAATAAATATTTTAAACAGAATTTTGAAAGTAATTTATGGATTATCCATTAATGGTAATTTAATTTAACAGATTGTGCATTTCTATTTGTTTTATAGAACACTATTGTTATATTTCTATGGCTATTTTTTTTTTACCAATTTATAGATACCCATTTCTTATTTATATCTTATAATAAGTACTAAAAGGATACAAAGAATAATTATTAATTCCCTACACTACATCTTTTATCCCAAGGGTTTATATTTCTTTAGGTTATTTTTAATTTCTACTCTTTCTCCCACTCTTACTTGTTTTATTTTTCAATTTTTTTTTTATTCTGCATAATTATTATTAATAGACACAAACTAAACTTGGGGTTCTTCCCTTTCTGCACGCAAGAGAACAGATTAGTAACAATTTACTCTTTTGGGATTTCCTTTCCAGTTGGACAAAAGTTTGGTTTACAACTCACTTGCCCATCTACCAGGTCGGGTTCACTCCCAACTCTTGGTTTATACTCGGCATGGATGCAGTCATATGAAGGTAATGTTGAAAAGTAACTAGGTTCAGTCTTCATAAGGACATGTGTAATTGTGATTTTATGTAATTGATGAGAAGAAGAAAAATAAAATTATTATTATGCTTGTCTCATGGGTTTCATGAGCAAGGAATTTTATTTTAGTATGACTCGCATTGTGAGTCATTAAGATGGGTCATAAAATCAATTTGAGTCTATGTCATGTATGAAGGGCCCTTCTTGGGCTTACTACACTTATGTATGAGTCAACAGGATTGTCAAGTAGCCCTCTAGGACAAGCACAAATCATCCCTCTTCCAGTCTGCTTCCATAAGTGAACTCATGTCAGCCTAACCATTAAATGGAGACACAAATATTCATAAACTCATGTCGGCCTATTTCATTGAAAAACAACTATATATACAAGTGTAAGAACTTCACATCAAACACAGTCAAGCAATTCGAATCACCTCTAAAATTTGGATGACTATTACAAAGACAAGTTTAGATGAATATTACAGCGAAGTTCAGATGACAATTGCAGAGACAAGTATTTTTAGTAAAGGAACTCGGATAGAAGATCTCAACTTCAGTGCTATCACAATAAGCAAACTTCAGTGTTATTACAGACTCATTGTTACCACAGTAACCAAAGTAACCATAGTTTTGATGCTACATTTCGGTGCTATCACATGTATGGTTCAGTTCTCTTTCAATGAGAATATTTTGGTGCTACTACAACAAGTTTTTTTAGTGCAGACACATTGATGAAGTCTCACCATAGTGCCACATACTTGGTGAAATATTAGTGAATGATTTCGGTGCCATCTCAGGTGTCGGTGCTATCTCAAGGAGAAGGTCTCAGTACTATCTCAGGAAAAAGTCTAGGTGCTACCACAAAGGATAGTGACTTCAGTTTGGTGTTGTGACTTTAGTTTTGGTGTTATTGCAAAAGGAGAGGTTCAATGTCATTGCATAGACAAACTCATTGAACACATGATTTGATAGTATTATAGTGACCTCAGTTTGTTGCCATCACATGACTACAATGATCTCATACAGTGCGAAATATGAAGCTTAAGTGCAATGGAAGGAACTGAGAAAGAGTAAACAAGAAAGTGGAAGAGGACTTGTGTCTTGGTCTTGGAGTTGAAAATATGTCAAAGGTCTTGGTCTTGGTATTTGTCAATTGGAATCTCTATAAGAATAATTTGTATGGGTTTTCCTCTCAAAGAGTGAGAGGTTTTGGCCCTAGCTGATAGTCCATATTTTGTGTCTCTTTATGGGTTATGCATTAGTAGTTGTTTGATGAAGAAGAACACTAATAACCTAAGTAAAAGAAGATCCTAATATAAATAGTTAAAAAGTACTCACAAGCAGTTACTAATTGAAGAGAAATCACTTAATTTCTTTGCCCTAGATTTCTCAACATGGAATTAGAGCTAAGGTGACTAAGTCAAGGAAGAGCATCTTATGAAGAGAAACTCAAGGATCAAATCTCATGGAAGGCATCAAAGCGAAGATCATTTTGAAGTCAAGAAGTTTACAAAGAAGTATTAAAGGCCAAAACCATACATCTACTCAAGATTAAGTGTTTTGAAGACTATTCATAAAAAGGAATGTATATCGAAAGATAGTGTCATCAAGACTCTCTCTCGTTGAAGAAAGTTACTTACCATTGAAGACATCACCAAGAAGTCATCATTGATACTCATCAACAAGACTTCACCATCAAAAGGGATCTCCCTCTTTGTGAGATGAAGGATCATTATTGAAGAAAATTATCCTCAACAAAGAAAAGTTTTCTATTCTCTATATCACCATCAATATTAAGGAAGCAACAAGGAGAAAGGAGCATCCTATCAAGTAAGTATATGACCTTATCTGAATCTATAAAAATTTCTTTTTTCAAGGAAAGCAACAAACTAGTTGGGGCTTTAAACTATCTTGCATGGAAGAAAAGGACAAATCTGAATCCCATTGATAATGAGGTCATGGATCATGTCAAAGGATCTATCACCAAACCAGGAAAAGAAGATGCTCAAGAAATTGCAAAGTATATAAAAAGGGAAGTTAGGGCTCAAAGGACTCTCATAGAATATATCAAGGATCCCCTCATCCCATATGTATCTAAACTCAAAACTTCAAAATAAATCTAATGCTATGGGTGTCAAGAATATGAACACTACAAAAGAGATTGTTTTAAGATTAAGAAGGACAATAACAAAAGAGGAAGAGAAGAAGCTCATATCACCGAACAAGTAGAGGAAGCTGAAAAGAAGAAGTCTAAGAAAGAGGAAGTAAGAGATTTATATTACTGAGATGGTCTTCCTCACCTAAAGTTCTTTTCAAATTCCTAAGTCTTTTGTTGTAATATATGGCTATCATGATTCACTAAATAGGATGCATCAAGGCATCATAAAAGAATTAGAAGAAAAGTATCCGGACATCATCATAGAGAATCAAGAAATATAGTTAGGATATATCTCTTGGGAATCATATTAGTGGCAAGGTCATCTAGTACAAGCTTCATCATACATCTGTTAAAAGGAAACATCTGTTGATGGGGATACTTTAGATCCTTAAGATTCTCTGATGGAATATTCATTGAAAGGTTCACTGATCATGAGGAAAAGCAATCATTTCATCAAGAATTCCCATATTGTGGAATTCATGGAATGATAGTATGATGACACACAAGTGAAGCAGATCAAGGGATTGAAGCTCTTTCAATCAAGGAAGTTGTTATGGGAAGTCTGGGTGACCCATAGGAAAAATGAGGTATGTATGCTTACATTTGATATTGTGGAAGTCATGTCATATGGTTGTAGGTAACATGGATCAATGCCCTATCTTGAGAGCATGATCAAAAGAAAGGATATCCCTCCTCAAAGGAATGCAAGAATGCATGGGTCACACATTCACTAGATGAAATCAACATAATATGTTCTCATATGAAGTATGAGGTGGATGGCAACAATTGAAGAACTCTAAATGGAAGCTCCTGGGAATGAGATGTGTGACAAAAGGAATGAAGATATCATGGAATATGGAACTATGGTAAGTAAAATCAACATCCGAAAGACCAAGAAGATTTGACTAGATATCTCCATGAAATATATGAAGACTCTGATGGAGTCTAAAAAATAAAGAGACCCTTGACCATATATATCTTAGGGAGATGTGTCAATATGTATGGAGGATGTTGATGCAAACCAAAAGATGTCATGATGAAATGACCATCACAAAGGTAATGTTGATTTTAATGTTCATTCCTTTATTTTTATATCTGGATGGGTTTATGTAGAGATTCCAAGGGAAGATCTATGGATATCTTCCATCACTGATACACATGTAGTAGGATGAAAAATCCTTAAGTACACATGGCATGAAGAAAGCAGCATGGCATGAAGGAAGGCCAAATATGGACTAATGGATCACTTTTTGATGATATGGCTGACTCATGGATGAAAGTGATGGATGGTTAGTGCCCTATGTAGAAGTCCCAAACATGAAGACTTCTAGATAACAAAAATAAATTCATGACATCATGAAGAGGAGTTATTGAAGCAATTGGTTGTCCCATAATCTCCACTTGAGGAGTTGTTGTAGGTACCTAATTAAGAGGGATCCTGGAAATAATTTTCTCCACTCGTTTGGTTGTTAATAACTGCCTCCACCTCACCAACAAGTGGCAGGTAATTATCTACTCATTAATGAGCTCCTATTTCTCACTCTTGAGACAACTTCTTGTCTTATAGGAAACAATTAATTGGGCACTATATTAATTACCATTAAATCTAATAATTTAGATTAGATGCCTAGGACTTCTTGATGGGTAATAAGGCTTTTCACAATAAATTGCAATTCTTTTCTCTTTCAACCATTTATACTCAACAATTAATTTTCTAGGTTTTTCTTTATTCACAAAATAAAACATAATAATTACAACTTTATAATCAGTTATTATTAGTAATAATTTACTGATAATTAAAATGTTCATTTATATTTCAATGTAGCATACTTGACCAAAAATAAACTTATGCACATTTAATTACAAACAAAACATTAAGCTAATGGATATCACACTTTTCCATACACCAACATATAAGGTGACTTCCCTATACTCTTTATTGGAATAATTCTATTTGCTTATAGTGCATCCAACAATTTCTTATGCCAATTTCTCTTATTTGAGAAAATTGTTCTCTTTAGAATTTGAATTAAGGTCTTATTTGCGGATTCAACTAACCATTTCCTTGTGAATAGTAGTTTGATGATTGTCCCATCAATATTGCATATTCTCCACATAATAGTGTAAATTTGGATCCAATAAGATAGAACCATTATCTATTATAACTTCTATAGGATACCAAATCATGAGAAAATATTTTCCTTCAAAAATTGTATTAATTGTTCAGAAACAACAATCTTTAATCCCATAGTTTCAGACCATTTTGTAAAATAGTCAATAATAATCAATATATGAATGCCATTTACTCGAATTTGGATTAATGGTCCCAATACATCTAAGTCACATTTTGAAAAAACGCTTTAAGATATAATTGGTTTTAATGTCGTAACTATTCTTTTCATTTTCCCTGAGAAGTTTTGACATGGAACACATTTTCTCATTATCACATAAGAATCTTTAAATAAAGTTGGCCAATAATAACCAACTCTAATCACTTTATGCATAGTTACTAGAGGAATGAAGTGTGCATCACAAACTCTCTCATGTTATTCATGAAGAATCTTTTGAGACCTTTGGCGATTTATATATCTTAACAACATACCATCAAAATTTATCTTAAGCATCACACTAGAAATTAAAACATAAGTGTTGTCTTTCATCTTCAATGTTTTGTTTTTTTCTCATTTGAAGTCATTGCAACTAGGAATTGTCCTTATTTCAAATAAAATACAATAGCTTTATACCAATCACAACTTGCAATAGCAAGATCTTCTTGATCATTTATCAGAATGATATTTATAGCTTCGATACATGTTATCAACTTGCACAATCCTTTTCCCTTTACTTCCTTTAAGGGATTTATTTTGATATTGAATTCATGCAATTTGAGACATAGTTTGTCCATCATCCTTTTGTAAATTATTGACTGAGCATGACTTTAACAGGAGGATTTGGTACATATGCAATAACATGAGTTGAGATAATGTGAATCATGAAATAAGCCACTTCTTTAACTAAAGCAAGATTCTGTTTTTACAAATTTGAATATTTGACTTCATATTCATGCAATGTTTTTCTCATGAATTAAATAGGAAGTTCTTCTCCCTTTGTATTCTTTTGGTTAAGAATAGAAGCAACAATTTTTTAGAAGCAAAAGAATAAAGTACTATGAAGTCTTGCTCAAATTCTAAATGTACTAACATTGGAGTTGTCATGATTTCTTCCCTAATATTCTTGAAAGCCATTTGCATTTTAGGGTTCCATTTGAAGGCTTGATTCTTTTTCAACAATTTATTAGTTGGACTTATTATTGAAGCATAGTCTAGTATAAATCTTTGTATAATTTTTTTTAAATGATTGCACCACTTACTGGGAGATTGGAGGTCACAAATCATTTATGGCTCTTACTCTACCTAGGTCAATATACATTCCTTATTTTATTGCAATGTGGCCCAAAATATTTCCTTCAGATGCAATGAGCAAACATTTTCTAGGATTGAGAGATATCCATACAATCTACAAAGTTGAAACACTCGTCTCAAATGTTTGATATGGTGTTCTCTTAATTTTGAATGGACAAGAAGGTCAACTTGGTAATATACCATGAATTTATCTATTGTTTCTTTAAATGCATAATCCATGGCTCTTTGAAACATTAATTTGACAATGTTTAATCCAAACTACATCCTAGTATATGTGAACATACCCCATGGTGTCACAAAAGAGGATTTATGTCCATCATCTTCAACAACTATCAATTGATTATATCTAGAGAATCGGTTGAGCATTGACATTAAAGTTGATCCACTAAATTACTAGAGGAGAAATTCCATATTGGTAATAGATAATTATCTTTAACATATGCTTTGTTAAGATCGCAAAAATATACACAGGAAAATTTCACTAGTTTTCTTTTTCATCACTACCAAATTGGATATCCATTTGGAATATTTCACTAGAAAGATGATATTGATAATGATGAATTAAAGCTAACTTAGAGGATCAAGAATATGAAAACTCAAAAGGTAAAGACATTGAAACAACAGTAAGACCTACATTCCATACCATGCCAAAAGGGTAGTTAACCTTGAGAACTTGTTTGAATTGAACGATAAATTCAAAGGATCACTAAAATGTCAAAACCAACAACTCAAGTCTAGATGTGACACAATAAATCTAGTACCACTGGGAATCCCAAGAAATCAATCTTGGAAAATCACTATCTATGACTGAAAAGAAAGATCACCTCAAGCTCCTAAGATAACACTAAGATAACACTAAGATATATTTGCATGGAATTATCAAGACCTTAAAACTTAAAAGGATCATACAACACACCATATTCTTAAAAAATGATGCAAAACCTTTCCAAAAAAGGTTGTGAAAGTTCCACCCTTCACTCAAACCTTTAATTCAAAAGGAACTCAAAAATTTGTTAGATGCAAAGATCATATTTTAATTCAAACATTATTCTTTGGTGGCCAATAATGTGCCTTTGAGGAAGATAACATGGGAAATTCACCTTTATGTAGATTTTCAAAATCTAAATGAGGCTTTTGAAAAACATAACTATCCTTTCCCACCAATGGAACAATTCTTTCACATAGTTTCTGAAGATGAGATGTTTTCACTTCTAGATGGCTTTTAGGATATAATTAAGTATTGGTAGTTAAAGAGGATAGCCTTAAAACCACCTTCTACACTAAGTGAGGAACTTTTGATTAATCAATGCAGGTGCCAATTTTCATTGAGCTATGGATGTTGCATTTAGGGGCTTTGTAAACAAGAGTGTAGTGGTTTATCCAGTTGATTTGACAATATGTTCATGTAATAAAACAAACCATATTTTGCATCCTAGGGAATTTTTTTAGAGGTGTAAAAAATAAGGTATTTCCCTCGAAGGCCATTTTTGGTGACTGAAGTAAAGTTGTTAGGTCATGATGGAATAATCATTGACTCAAAATGAGTGAAAGTGATATCTCAATTTCCTTCACCTCACAATAAAAAGGCGATGCAATCCTTCCTTGGTAAAATTGACATGTTTAGAAAATTCAACATGAATTTCAAGAAAGAATCAAAACCTTACAAAAAATGAATTGCAAATACATTGATTTTAAGTGAAATAGGGAGGACAATAAACCTTTGAAAAAAATAAGATTGTTATTTCCCAAGCATCAACGTTGCACATTCCCAACTTCAACAATGATTTCATTCTCTATACTTTTTCCTTAGATTAGTATTTGGCTATCATTAGGAGAATTTTGAGGTCTAAAATGGGCTTCCTAAGGAAAACAATAAAATAAGAATTATGAATTTTTAAAGGAAAAAAGTGAAAAAAATGTATTTTCAAATTATCCCCATATAGGTTTATTCCAATGTCAAGTGTGGGTGCCTATGGATGAAATTTACTCAAATTTTGCATCCAACGAGTAACCACTCTACACAATTTTCATTATATCCACATCGAAACATAATTTTTCATGTACTTCCAATTTTTTTGGTGTGCGTCTACTCAAATGTATGCAAAGTCGGTACTCATTGGATGCAAAATTTGAGTCATTTGCATTCAATGGGTGCCCATATTTGAAATTAAAGTAAACCTTTAAGGAGATAAGACAAAAATACAATTAAAAAAATAGTTTTATTTTCCCACCAAAAATATTTACTGTCGGGGATGAGATCATAATATTGAATTTAGTTGGTTCTTTACAGTTGATTTTGTTAGTACATTTTTATTTTGAGGCCCATTTTTTACCTCAAAACTCCTCTAATGTGTCCTTACTCAGGATGATGGTGAGGGTAATAAGGCTCTTATCTCATTCATGAACACCAATGTACAAGAAGAATAGTTGAACTATCCAACAATAGATGAGTAGGACTATACCATGTACAAAGTAATTAAACATTTTCTAACAACCCAACCCACTGATGGCTGGATTTTTTCATGTAAATACATGATTGTAAGTACATTTCAAGTTGAAAAGGGGCTAAGGGACATGGATTCCAAAAGGGACTGAGGGAGGTCAATTGCTTGGGAAAATCAGCTTACTTGTTGAAGGATGAAAACTGGATAGTTGGGACAGCCATTGAAGGCTGGTGGTTGAGCTTTAAATGCTATGGTATGTTGTAGAGATGTTTATAGTAAATGTATGAATTGTAGGTAAGTGAAAAAGCCCATGTTGGATTGGGAAAACACAACAAGGCAATCATGACGCAAGGCATAGGAAAAATGGGATACTGCGTAGAGAATGAGGAGAAAGAAAAAGAAAAACCTTAGTTTTTCTTAGCGAGGGGGGAGAAAAATGAGGGAGAGCAGCGACAAAGAGAGAAAAAAAAGGGAAACTCTCACAAACAAGTGTACCATGCCAAGGAGCAGAAAAGGGAATCTCCCATGGACAAGAAGACAAATAAGGAGACTCAAGAGTAGCAAAAAAAGGAACAGTGCAAAGTGTGATGTGTGCATAATGAGAAAAGAGAAGAGGGAGCTCAATTGGAAGAAACAATAGAAAATTAGAGTGATGTTATTCCTAGTAAACAACAACAATTTCTAGTGTTGGAAGGAACCTAACTTCTTCCTTCACTCTCAAGGTGCCATCATGCTTCGGTGAAGCAATAGGAGCACCAAGGGAGTTTTCCTTTAGGTGAGGGTAAACTTAAGATACGTCAGGGGGTTGGAGGGTGGAGATGGCATTCTATGGATTCCCTTGACAACTTGAGGTAGAGGTTTAACCCTTGGATTCCTAGTAAAGGAAACTCTAGAGGTGTCCATTTCTTGTCAGTTAACAGTGGGTTTTAGATTCCCTTAATTGGGTGGAACCATTGTGTGGAAGTGGGTTTTGGATTCCCTTAATTGGGTGGAACCAATGTGTTGCATGCTGCCAAGGTGGAGCTGAGACCTCTGGACTCCTTGGAGTATGTGGGTGTGTTTTTTGATGGATAGAGAGGGTGGAGGTTGCAAGTCTAAGGAATCCTTTAACTTGATCGATTACTATTGATTAGTTGAAGGGCGAAGGCAACAAACCTCTAGATTCCATGTTTATTTTATCACTTGTTAGGTGAAGGGTGAAGGTAACATGCCTCTAGATTTCCTGAATGCAACTTGTTGTTGAGTAGATGGTGGGTGGAGGTAGGAGGACCTCAAGAGTCCCTGTTTTTGCTAATAAATGTTGATTATTCCCTTGAGCAAGACCACCTCAATTCCTTGGGGTATGGTTCTTGGGTGACAATTGTAAATAGCTTGGCTACAGTTGTCTAGGATTGGGTGGAGAGTTGAAGTCCCAACTTTAGTCACCCATCAATTGTATTAATTAAAGATAAGTTCTTATGTGTAACCTTGTATGATCTCATGGTTGAATGCTATGATTCTAAGTTGGTTACATTCTTGTTATAAACATCTTGTGTATGTGATTGGAATATGGTTATATGTGATGGGATTTTATAACCCTTTTTCAATTGATATGAATGAATTGTAATTCCTTAAGTGATAATTGTATAATGAAGTCAGATAGGGGCAAGGAGGACTTATCCTTGTAGTGTCAGAATAACACTAGTACAGGAATAACAAAGAAGGTCAATGACCCTTCAGTGGACAATTTCCTATTGTAAATTCCTTTATGGAATGATGAAGAGCTATGGGAGATGCAGGGTATATGGTTTTTGAGCTTATTGGGTTGGTTAAGGGAGTCAAATTCCTTGGTTGACAACTTTCTTAGTTATTTGGCTTTTGGAGAAACTATTACTATTGTTATTGACCTTTTTTGATATTTTTCTAAGTTATTGTGGGACCTTGTAAATTCCCTTATTTTTAGGGATGAGTGATGCATCCATTTCCTTAAGAAACCCCAAAAAATCCCCATCGAAGTTGCCTAAGAAGCGGACCTTTGGAAGCTTCCAGAATGTTGTGGAACTTAGCGAAAATCACCTAAGTCACAGTAGGTCAAGAGATAAGATACAACTAGGTCAGAGGTTGGAGGCCAGGAGGTTGTGATGGTCACCAAGGAAAGTGGTCCATTAGGAAAGCCAAAATCGACTAGGTCCGAGGTCGGGAGTCGGGGCTGAGTTAAACTAGAATTTTTTCACTTCAAGCTAAGGCTAAGCCAACCTGATGGTGGGCCTATTGATCACTACAACCAATGGAAGACTGCCACGTTGTAGCTTGTTGATGTGGCTAGGAGGGGTGGAGCCCACTTTGAAAGGCTACTTCTGTCAATCTATAGCTCATATTGGGGTTAAGTTATATGTCATTGGACTCGTTTTGATGAGAAAAACACAATGGTGATGATAGGTTTGGGTGTAGAGGAGTTCTGCGAGATTTGAAAATTTTATACCCCATCGTCATAATAGCAGTTTGAGGGTTGGTTATTGAGAGTGACCACCTCTTGGTCATGTGATTGAGTAAGGGGTGTTGTTACAGGTGGTATTAGAGCATGGTTTAGTACTTGGAATGAATGGGCCCGGTCATATGTGGATTTTTAGAAAATTATCTAATAAGTTGTTTAGGTGTTAAAAGTCGCTTAAAAAGAATTGACTGTAAGTATATGCACGTTGATGAATTGTTGTTTGATGATGTTATGAGCATACTGACATGCTTGTTATGAGGAAGTTGAGATCTCCATGGAAACCCCATGATTTTATGATTATGTAATTATTATAAAATGCTTAACAATGTGTGTGATTGACAACAGATTATATGTAGCCTAAAATAGAGATAGTTCAACGATGGTGACAAGGACGATATAGTACAGTTCATATCAATGAAAACATGAAAGTGAATGGTTCAGGGCTAATGAAGAAGAGAGATCAATTGACCAAGGGGGAGGGAATCACTCTCTAGATTGGTTGGACACCTTGATAAGCATGAGGGCTGAAGTTAGGAGTTTCAAGGAAGATAATGAGAAGTTGGTGAGAGCTCAAGAAAGGCAGGCCGGGATAATTGTCATCCTTCTACAAATCCTTTCAGAATTGTAGAAGCAGAGGCAATCTAATGATAGGGTTAGCCATAGAGGTAGGAGGATCCCTCAGTAACCTGAAGTTAGCATGTCAAGGAAGAGGCATAGGTCTAAAAGTGAAGACATAGTGCTAGGAGGTGCACCATTGAGCACACCTAGAGGTGGGACTAGCTCTACTACTAGAAGGCACTATCATTACCATCACCATCAATAAAAGAGGAGGGATAAGGAATATATGTCAAAGGATTTTAGGAAGTCCAATCCACCCACATTTGATGGAGATATGAAGAAATGAGAAGAAGCAGAAGCTTGGTTGTTGGGCATGAAGATGTTTTTCAGAATTCATGATTATTTTGAAAACATGAAAACAAGGATTGTCACTTTTAGTTTAAAAGGGAAAGTAGACATCTGGTGGGAGGACTTGAAGAATGTTTGAGGCATTATTCAGAAAGAGTTGAAATTGGAGGAATTTGAGAAACTCTTTAGAGAGAATTATCTATCTGAGTGTTACTATGACAACAAGGCTAAGGTGTTTTATGAAAGAGGGATGGGGAAGATGATGGATGATGATTATGTCACCAAGTTTTTGGAGTTGCTACGGTATGTACCTTACCTTAGGGATGAGAAGGAAAATATTCATAGGTTTTTAAGTGGTCTTCACATAGTATTAAGGGATAAGAGCGTTGTTGGAGCCACAAACTCTAAGTGATGCAGTCAAGAAATTAAGCATTGTTTTGAGCAGGAAAGACATTGACCAGAAGCTAAGGGTGTATGGAGGCAGAGAGATAGTGCTAGTCAAGTAAGAACCTAGCTAAGAAGCATGTTGAGAAGAAGGAAAATAAAGAACAAGCTTTTTTGAGTCAATTTCAGTGAAAACTAAGCTCTATTGATAAAAGGAATGCACAACATGGTTTGGCAGTGCAACATGGAGCATAAATGAAGGAACCCCTGTGATGTTGGACATGTGGGGAAACCACAGAAGGAAATATTTCCCACACCAGTGCAATGCATGATTGAAATTTATAATATTCAGGAGGCTTGAACATTGGGAGAAGTGGCTCAAAGTTTTCCTAAGATTTACACAGCAATAGACAATCAACAAGCAGGTCATCAAGCATCCATCATTGAGATGGAAGGTAAGCTAAGTGATCATGATGCTTCAATTTTAATAGATCTAGGCTCAAATTACAACTATATCAGCCAAGAAGTCATAGAAAAATGTAAAGTGATTACAAAACAACACGAGGAACCATGGTTGGTTCAATTGCCAACCAGAACCAAAGGGAAAATTTGCCATTTGGTGAGATCTAGTACATTTGAGCTCAGTGGAATGCCCACATCATCCCACTTAAACTTGTTTTCATTGGGGAACTATAGCTTGCTGCTAAGCACGGACTAGTTATACAACCATAGGGCCAAAGTGGATTTCTTCAAAAAAGTAGTCAGATGTTTGGATGAGGTTGGGGAGTACAAAATTATACAAGGGAAAAGGAAGCCAACATTAGTTAGGATCATTATGACAATGCAAGCTAAGCGCAACTATTAGAAGGCTTGTAAATTGTTTTTTGTTCAGATTTCTTAGGACAGAGAAAGAAAGGACATCATAGGTAAAGTAGATAACAAGTTGTTAAAAATGTACCCAGTGCTAAAAAAATGCAAGGATGTGTTTCCCATCAAGCATATAGGGTTACCTCATCATAGAGAGATTGACTTCTCCATCAAATTGATTCGTAGATCAAAACCAACATCCAAAGTACCTTATAGAATAAGGACACCTGAGTTGATGAATTAAAGTTGCAGTTGAATGAGATGTTTGACAAAGGGTATATTTGGCCAAGTGTGTCGTAGTGGGGAACCCTAATCTTGTTTGTAAAGAAAAAGGATGGGACCCTTCACCTTTGTATTGACTACAGGAAGCTAAACAAAGTGACTATTAAAAATCGATATGTATTTCCACGGATAGACCATCTATTTGATCAGCTGCAGGGGTTAGCAATTTTCTCCAAGATAACATTAAGGTTTGAATATAATCATATGTGCATTTAAGAAGAAGATATCCACAAAACCGCTTTCTAGACCAAGTATGGGTGCTATGAGTTTGTAGTGGTACCCTTTGTGGGTGACATCTTAGTTTATTCAAAGACAAAAAATGAGCATGAGAAGCATTTGGCAATAGTGCTAAATTTTTGTGGGAGCATAAGGTTTATGCAAAGCTCAACAAGTGTGACTTTTTCTAGCCTCAGAAACATTATTTGGGACATGGTGTCTCCAACGAAGGGATATCAGTTGACCCAAAGAATATCAAGGCTATAATGGAGTTGCTCACTCCAAAGAATGTGACCAAGGTCAGATTGTTCTTGGGATTAGCAGGTTATTATATGAGATTCATTAGAAATTTATCCATGATTGGGTATCCTATTACAACATTGCAAAGAAAATGGAAGAAGTTTGATTGAACAATAGAGTGTGCAGCAAGCTTTGAGTAGTTAAAGCAACTGCTCACAACTGCACCCATGTTGAGGATTGGATACTCTAGTAAGGATTTCATGGTTTGCACAAATTCCTAAAAGGAAGGACTCAGTTGAGTCTTGATGCAAGAAGGACAAGTAGTTTCATATGAATCCCAGAAGTTAAACGTGCACGAGGTGAACTACGTGACCCATGACTTAGAGTTGGCAGCCATCCTTCATGCACTAAAGATGTGGAGGCAGTACCTCCTTGGCAGGAAGCTTACTCTGATGGAAGATCATAGTGGACTAAAGTATCTATTTGAGAAACCCAAGCTGAATGTGAGACAAGCTAGGTGGTCATACACACTTAGTGAGTTAGATTTTGAAATCAAGTGCATAAATGGAAAATAAAACAAAGTTGTTGATGCACTCAAGCAAAGTTCAACTAAACCAATTGGCAATAGTAAGTTTTTACAAGACAAACCTAGTGGAAAGGGTCAAAAGTGCAGGACAACATGATGAAAAGTATCAACAGATGAAAGAGAAGCTACTACAAGGCCATGAGGATAAGGAGTATCACCTCACTGATGACGTGCTAATTAGATTTAAGAGCATAATTTATGTGCCAAGTCACATAAGTTAAAAACACTTACCATTAAGGAGTTTCACATCAAGTCTTCTTCAGGCCATCCAGGATACCAAAAGAGACTTTCAGCCATTAAGAGATTTTATTATTGGATGAATTTGAAGAAAGGAGTGGTTGATTTTGTGGCCAAATTCATAGAGCGTCAGCAAGTAAAGGCTGAATGTAAACATCTAGCATG
Organism: Pinus taeda; assembly: GCA_000404065.3. Lineage (NCBI taxonomy): Eukaryota > Viridiplantae > Streptophyta > Pinopsida > Pinales > Pinaceae > Pinus > Pinus taeda. The sequence continues at coordinate 54,691 of APFE031662956.1, read as the reverse complement.
ATTATTGCAACCCATTCCTATTCCAGAATGGAAATGGGAAGTGGTTTCTATGGATTTCATCTCAGGTTGCCACGAACTTCCAAGAAACATGATGCAATCATGGTAGCTTTTGACCATTTTAGAAAAGAAGCTCATTTTGTGGCTGGAAAAACCACTAATTTAGCTAGTGAGGTGTAACATATATTCATAAAAGAGATTGTGAGGATCCATGGTATTCCCAATAAGATTGTTTCAGATAGAGATGCCAAATTTACTTCCAAGTTTTGGAAGGAGTTGTTTGTTAGTTTGGGGACATAATTATAATTTAGCACAGCATATCATCCATAGACAAATGGACAAAATAAGAGGACTAATAGGATCCTTGAAGAGATGTTGAGGATGTATGTAATGCATCAACCCAATAAGTGGGAGGAATACCTCCCATTGATGGAGTTTTATTACAACAATGGGTAATAAGAGTCCATTATGTTAGTGTCTATCAGTCATGTCAATCACTAGCGATCAAATGTGCTCTTACATAGTTATTTTTAGGGTTTTAGGTCAAATTTTATAGTTTCAAAGAGCTTTTCAAAAAAATAAAATTGGTCACCAGTTAGGAAGGTCAATATCTACTATTCCTTTCATTCTCATGGTTAAAGGATATCATCTTGGTAAAGTCAAATAATTGTTAGAAGAGTCTCATGGTCATAATTCACTTAATAAGCTCATGCTAGGCCATCACTAGGTCATTAGATTAATCTCTGAAAACTGGTCTTTTTACTATTAGAATCCATTTTATGAGGAATAGAGAGATCAAGTTGGTAATTAAGGTTTAAAGTCATGTTTTTTATTTCATTTTCTTAAATGAAATACCATCATAATATCATGAAGTTGCAAAGTGTCAAGTCCAAGTTATAATTGTTATGGTGGGTCCACTACCATTTACAAAGTTTTGAAGAAGAAAGTTCAAATTCAAAGAAGACAGGGGTCCCACTTATTTCTCCATAAATAAATATATTTTCAAGGGCCTAACTCATTCATTCCCATTTTCAAAATATCAAGCTCTCCATCTCATCAAGCTAAAATTCAATTTCTCTCTGAAAATGTTGCACTTTTCCCCCGGTCGCTGCATTTTTCCCTGAAAGTGTTGTGTTTTGCCTTGAAAGTGTTGCGTTTTTCCCTAAAAGCACTACGTTTTTCCTTGAGTTGTTGCGCTTTGCCCATAGCAGAGTTAATTTATCTCTAGGTGCTCCAATCTTGTTTCCAAGTGCCTCCACAATGTGCTAGCATAAGTTGGCTTCATTTGCAAGTAGATGGCATACTCTTAGCTCACCCTTCCTCTGGTGATTTAATTTGTGGTGTGAATCTTCCTTCAAATATTGAACATGTTTTAAAATATTGAAACCCTAGTTTACTTTCACCCTATCCATTCCCTTAGCATTTTATATCATTCCTTTAAATCCCTACATACTCTTTCATTTTCATACCCAAGCGTTCCTCTTAAAAACCCTAAATCTACATTCCCAGCTCACATCCCTGTAATTAAATTCCCTAGCCTATATCCCTAAACCTTTTTCCCTTCCATTACTTCTCTAAGCTCTATAATTGCCTTCCCCACTTCCTTAAATTTTCCCCTAACCTATACCACCTCCCTAACACCATTATCCCACTACCTTTCCCTTCACCTTTCCCCTAGGGTTTCTAAACTAAAAAACATGATGGAGGAAGAAAGGAATGTTACAGAAGACAAAGGAAATACCATAGATCAAGACAAGAAAACATACAAAAAGGGAGGTAAATATTGAGATTGGAGCCAACAGACACTAGAGAGTTCTTGGTCTCACCCATGACAGCAACTTGTTTCAAACATGTAGGTTGTTTTGACTTTTGTGAAATGGTTCAAAGAGTAGAGCATAATCCAATTTTGACCAAGGTTTTCATCTCAAATATCAAAGACAACCAAGTGACCTTTGTAGAGGTAACCTTCACCATCTCCACAGACATCATTGTTGCAGCCACAAGGATACCCAATGTGGGTGAAAAATAGTTTAACATCAGAGATATATATACCCAACAATATGAACCATTTCTTAAGGCACAATACGAAAATGACACAAAGAAATTTTTTCCTTTTGGCCACCTTCTGAATAAATTTGCTCCCATGATGAAAATCATCATGAAATATTTCACTTGTGAGGGCATATTTTCTAGGTTGTACACCTATCACATCCTGTTGCTTATGCATTTCACTAGGGTGAAATTTCTCAACATCCCTTACTATTTGTACAGGAGTATTGAAAAGATGGCTTACATTGTACAGAACAAAGAATATGAACAACAAACGAATAGTCTTTTCCATCACTCTCTAATCAAGATAATTGTCCTTTATCAACTCAATCAGTTAAATATTACATGGGAATCCTTCATTCATAATGATAACTTCACTACACCACTAGCTCATCATGTTAGACCTATTCCATCACCATCATCAGTGCCTCAAAGGGAAGTAGGACCATCTAGTAGTACAACAGTGAAGAAAGTTAAGAAGAGAAAAAAGACTAAAAAGGATAAAGAGGTCAAGACATATTAGAGAGGACCTAGGCCAGTGTTTGTAGCAAATAGGCAAGTTTTTTCTCCAAACATTGTGGAAGGGGCCTTGCCTTCTACATCAACAAAATAGGTAAAGAAACAACAACAGGAAACAGTGGTTGAAGAGAAGCTAGATTTGCATCATGAGGAGGAAACAAAGTTTGATTTGGTGGATGTTGATTCCCAAGAGGAGGAAAATAACTTAAAACAAGTCATAAAGGAAAAGGATGCCAAAATCAAAGAGATGGAAGATAATTTGGTAAGGGCCAAGTTTGTTATTTGTTTCCTTGAGCAAGACAATAAACAGTTAAGTGACAAACATGTACTTTTGTAACTGGAGCTATTGAAGGCCAAAAAATAGGATACCAAAGGTAAAACAATGATGGAAATTGATGCTCCTAGTCATGATGATGCACAAATCACTAGGAAAATACTAAAAACAAGATGTCTTAAGAAAGCATTGGAAAAAGAGAAACATGAGGCAGAAAAAATTACCTTTGAAGAACACATTGCAAAAGAAATCATTGATGATAGGGACGCTTGGCTTGACAGTGTCAACTTGCACCTTAAGAAGCTCCTCCATAAGGACGATAGGGACAATTAGATGCTAAGGCATATGGCTCATTATTATCAAACAATAAACAGGATCAACAACATAAGAGTCAAGCATTTGCAAAAGAAGCTCAAGGAAACCCTAACAAGCCAAAAGGACAAGGGGAAGCTTGATTTACTTGATGAGGCCTCCCTCATGGCATATAATATCATATTATAGCTTCACTCAACAATTTTCAGAAGATTTCCAGAAATTTTTGTCATTTTCAAAAATTTGATGTTTTTTTTTATTATTTTAAAAAGCAGAGTGTAAGTTATAAACACAACGACCTGGATCCTGCAATTAGTGTGGAGACATCCAAATGGAAAATGGTTGGCATATTTGCATTTAGAATGACCTCTGCATGCAATTTTGACTATATGCACTCCAAAATCTTAGCGTTTGACAAGTAGAAAAGGAAAAACACCCTCAAGAAATCACCTTTCTGCCTCCTTTTTCAAATGGACACTGCACTTATAGAGTCACCTTGGGAGAATCAATTTTTGAAGGCCTTCCCATGGGTCATTTTCAAAAATTCAAGTTTTTATGGAAACTAGATAGAAAATGCAAGTTGACCGTTCTCTCAATTTTAAAATTTGACTTCAAAAAGGTTTCCAAAATTGGCTTGCAAAATAATGTTGCGCTTATGACTAAATGTGGTGTGCTTATAGCTAAATGTGCTGCATTTGTACCTGTAGTAGTCTTTCGTAGCTTATTTTCGCCAAATGTTGGTTTTATGATGTAATTGTGATATTTTAAAGACTTGATGATGTAATTATGGAATAAATTAGCATGATAGGTTGTTTTTGTGCTTAATTAGGCCTCATAAATGAAGCAAAACTCAAATTAAAGTCTAAGAGAAGAGTTTTTGTTTTACCTTCTCACTCTCTCTTGTTGGTTAAGAGATTCTTGGGAATTGTTCCACCACTTAGGGATTCAACCCTTGAAGGTGGGGAAATGGTTGGTTTGAGTGTATATGTACCATTTCTCATTCAGTGAGAAGGGTTGACTTCAGAGGAGAAGACTTGTATCTCTATGCTTTCATACAGTTAATCAAGGAACAGTTGCAACTATATTTTAGGAATACTTGTTTAGTGAGTTTGTGGTGTTGTTTCCCTTCTATATCAGTTTCTTATTGATGAATTCATCTTTCTTAACATGCTTTTCTTTCTTCATGTGATTTTCCTTACAGTCAAATAGGTATAATTCTTTAGATTCAAAGCTCTGTTTATGTGGAAAATCATGTTTATTTATCTCTTCTTCTAGATTAATGAATTCATGCTAATAGATGATCATTATGATTTCTTAAGATTTTAGGCCCTGCGCTACACTGACCAAAATCTTTAATCCACCACAAAACATTGTTATCTTGCTCGTTTTTTATGCCTACTACTGCAAAACTTTAACACCTTGACCTAACTGCTTACTCTCATCCCTGGTCCAACAACCTAAAAAACCCTAAATTTTCAAACACTCAAACAAAAATTATACATCTAGCCTAAAATCCTTTTCTTATCTAGTCATTGACTGAAAAATCCTTAAAGAGATCCCTCTCTGGTTCAGCAGGGCTAGCTGCTGAAATTGCAAGTGGTTTGAGGTTACTTCTTTTGATCTCCTCCTAAGCTAGCCCTGCTGAAACTGCAAGTGATTTGAGGTTACCTCTTTCGGTCTCCTCCTCAGCTTGGGACATTGTAGGGGCTAACATTTTTGGATCTGTTGTGGGGAAAACGACTGATAAATAATTCATGGGATTCATTATGTTAGAGCATTCAAGAAGACTAGTTCTATAGGTGACAGCTTCCAGTATCTAAAGGTAGGTTTATTTTTGAAATTTTATCAAGTTAAGGTGTGAAAATTCTAGCTCCTAAAAGACATACTAGGTCAAATCCTGACCCAAATCCACATTGATTGTTGATGACCTAGAAAAGCTACTTAGAAGACTCAAGTCACCTATCTCTAAAAGTGCAGCTCGAAAAATAAAAAGGACTACTTCTTTACCTAAAAATTTACTCACTTTTGAGCATATTTCTTTTGATATTCAGTTATAACTATCCCTTTCAAAGTCAAAATATGAGTCTTGCTTTTTTGAAGTATTATATGAACCTTTTCAATTTGAGTCTAATCTCTTTTCCTCCAAATCCTTCTTTTCTAAAGCTGATCATAAGCTGTGGTTGAATTTTGATAAACTCCAAAGTCTCGCTGACCAACTCCAAATCACCATTGAAAAAGCTTACATCCAATATTAGCTTGAAAACCTAACTATTGATTCATCCTCTACTACACCTCCAAATACATCAGCTACCTCATCTCTTCTTCCACCACCTCCATCAGTGTCATCATCTTTACCTACACAACCCATTGTAGTACTACTATTACATCCTTCAATAGTCATGTCATGATTTGCACCTCTCATGTTACCTGCTCAACTTGCTGCTCTACCTCAGAAATATGGCCAAAGACTCCCTCTATTTGATGGAAGCTCATAAATCACAACCCAACATCATGTTGATAAATTGGTAGATGTTATCGATCTGGAAGAGATTGATGAAGATGATGTTAATATGAGAATCATAGCTCAGAGTTTTTCTAGAGATGTGAAGAAATGGTTTCGCAGCTTGGCTACTAATTCTATCAATAGCTCACAATGGTTGATAGATTTTTTCCTAGCATGATGGCAAGAAAAGAAAAATCCACTGCAGATTTTGGCTGAGTACAATTCAATGAAAAGAAATCCAAATGAGACAGTCCAAGAATTCACATCAAGGTTCAATATGGTGTATAATTCTATTCCTGACGATATGAAACCTCCACCTTGTTTAGAAATTCTTCACTATCCTGATGCCTTCGACCCAGACATGGCAGATCATCTTAGGGAGAGAGACCCTACAACTCTTGAAGAAATGCAACAAAATGTAGTAAGTGTCAAAGCTAATCTACTCATTAAGAAATCTAAAACAAAGCTTGAGAGATCTCAGAAAAAAGTTGTCTTTAAAGAAGAGACCTCATCATCATCAGATGTAAATCTTGACACTCTGATCAAAACCATGGAAATAATGATGGAAAAAATGTCTATAATAGATCGACAAGCAGAGCCTTCAATAAGGAATCTGAATTTTCGAGGCCAACAACAACAACAGTTCATAAATGTGTAGAAAGAGTAGCGAAATCAAGATCCCCAGGGACAAGTAAGAGCTCCATTTCAACAGAATTACACTTAAGGGTAGGAAGAAGATGAAGAGGAAATTGTAGAGGCAAATCATTTCTTTGAGGAAGATGAGCTGCCTACCTTTCTGACTAAGGAAGATCAGTTTTTTGAAGAGTCTTTTATACCAAGTGATCAACATCTTGTACTTGCAAGTGACGATCTGTGGGCAGTGAAAACCAAAGATACCAAAGAAGATATCATAATGCTCTTAGTAATTTGTAGAAATAGTACAACTTAAGGAACAAAAATGTACTTGTCACATTGAATATGAAGAGGTAGAATGCACAGAAAGATACACAAAGCAAAGAAACAAGTCCTGCAAATCAAAATAAAGAAAAGGAGATTGTCATACTCAGTCGGGATAAAACCAATGAAGCCTCTATCAACAATGTGGGGAAGGATAAGGAGTTTCAAAATGAAAGTCATAAGAAGGAGTCTCAAGCTAAAGGGCAGAAGGAAAAGAGGGATATCACTACAAAAGAGGTAGAAAAGCAATTTAATCTATTTAGTTTAGAGAATGAAATTTCCTAGTTGAAAGTTTCAATTCCTCTTACTGAATTAGTGAAGAATGATAAGTATAAGTTTTAGATTGCTAAAATGTTGAAGGTAGACCAGATGTCAGACACAGTAAATGTTTTTGATGATGAGCCTACAATACTATTTGGTCCAACCTTAGAGGGAAGTCCTGAAGATAGTGAAATCCCACCTTTCTATCTTAGTCTCAAACTTCATGACTTCATCCTCCATAACACCATGCTAGACTCTAGTGCCTCCCATAATCTTATGCCAAAAGTCATCATGGATGAAATAGGACTAAGTATAACTCGACCTTATCATGACCTCTACTCATTTGATTCGGGAAGAGTGAAATGTCTTAGCCTTATCAAAGATTTAGTAGTGTCCCTAGACCAAATTCCGGCTAAGAATGTTTTGATGGATGTAGTGGTCGCTGATATTCCTCCTCGGTTTGGTAATTTTCATTCATGGTCTTGGGGAGAAAAGCTGAAAGGAACCTTACAACTTGATTTTTCATATGCTACTATTCCAGTATTTGGGCAACTTAGAAAGCTCTATTAGGAGAAGAAGATGAAATTCATGATTAGTAGCAAAGAAAAACGAATAAATCACCCCATCCATGTTGTGCACAATGATCTAGACTCTTTCATTTTGTATAGTGATATGAATTTAGCAGATGATGATAGTCAGCTTGTAGAAATTTCAAAAGTTTCAAATGTCATAAGTAGTGTGCAGAAAGTTTTGATTGCTGAAGGAAAAGAGAAGAATGAAGAATGTTTGCCGCCAGTAAATTCTCTTGACAGGATTGTTGAGTTAGTGCAGAAAACAGAGATCATTGAGGCAACATCATCCTCTAAATAATCAAATAGGACAACCTTTAGAAGTTCTTTTTCCGGATGAAGAAAATGGTCTTTGGACCATGGAGTTTGAGGGTGAAAATGGTCTTTGGAAAAGAAGGAGCTGGGATTGGTGTGTGAATTCATGGTCCATTACACCATTCATATAAAATTCCATGCAATGTAAGAGTGAGTTCATATAAGTTGGCTTTTACTGCTTAAACAATGAGGCAGAATATGAAGCATTGATTGTTGGCCTCAAAATTTTGAAAAAGTTGGGAGCGAAGAAAATTTTTGTTTATGGCGACTCCGAGCTAGTAATCAAACAAGTGAAAGGGGAATACCAGGCCAGGAATCCAAGAATGATAGATTATAAGAATAATGTCCTTGACATCTTAAAAACATTTTGAGAATATACTTTGTCTCTAATTCCTAGAACTCAGAATGTTGTAGTTTATTCTCTTGCTACTGCAACTAGTATGGTGAAGATTCCAATTCACTCCAATTAGAAGTATTCAATTCATGTTAAACATCACCCAGTTGTTCCTGATAATATGAGGTATTGGCAAGCATTTTGGGATGAAAAATAGATCATTAGCTTTTTGTAGATGGAAGATGAATTCCATATTTCCTGCATTGACGATGCACCCAATATGAATGATCCAGAAGTTGAAGCAACTGAGATTGAAATACCACCGCTGAAGGACAATAACATTCCAAGAGTTCTTGTACCTTTGGAAGAGTTGTTTGATTGAGAAAATGTTGCCAAAAATCCCACCATGGTCCCCACAGAGAGAGGTGTTGAAGATATGAACATTGGTGCAACCAACAAGCCTAAGATGGTCAAACTGTTAAAGGCTCTACCTCATGAGATGAAAATTATGTACATTTCTTTGATGGCAGAATTTTGTGATGTTTTTGCTTGTGACTATTCAGATTTGAAGGTGTATGACAAGAACATCATTCAACACACTATTTTGGTTAAGCCTGATCAAAAGCCATTTCGCCAGAAAATAAGGAGGATAAATCCTAAGTTGTTGCCATCAATTGAAAAAGAGGTAAATAGGCTTTATAAATCTGGTATTATAGTTCCTATTTGATTTTCTGAATGGATGTCCAATCTAGTGCTGGTGAGAAAGAAGATCGGGGAGATTTGTCTTTGCATTGATTTCAGAAATTTAAAAAAAGTATCCTTGAAGGATAATTATCCCCGACAAAAGATGGATCATATTCTTCAGAGGGTAGGGTCTTCCAGGATGTCATTGCTTGTGGATATTCTAGGTACAATCATATTTTGGTGCATAAGGATGATCAGCTCAAAACAACCTTCACAACACCACAATGTACATTCATGTATGCCAAGATGCCATTTGGATTAAAGAATGCAAAAGTGACTTTTCAACGGGCTATGGATATAGCTTTTGCTAATGAAAAGGATGTTTAGCTGGTAATTTATTTAGATGATCTCACAATTTTTTCCAAATCTAATGAAGATCATTTACATCATTTGAGAATTGTCTTTCAGAAATTTAGAAAATTTGGTATATCACTTAATCCAAAGAAGAGTTTATTTGCCATGGAAGAAGGTAAGCTGCTGGGACATATTATCTCCAAGGATGGCATTTGCATTGACCCTGCAAGAGTTCAAGCCATCCAACAATTAGATTTCCCAAGGAATAAAAAAGAAATTCAGTCTTTTAATGGGAAAATATTGTTTTTGAGGAGATTCATCTCGAATCTCACTGAACACTTGAGAGAAATGATAGACACGTTGAAAAAGGATAGCGAGGTAAAATGGTCTCTTGATGCCAAGAATTATTTCAATGAATTCAAATTTCCATTATCTACTGCTCCTACTTTGATTAGCCCAGATTGTACTTCAGATTTCATCATATTTTCATTTGCCTCTGAGCATACTTTAACAATTGTCCTAATGCAAAAGAAAGATAAAAAAAATGAAAAACCTATAGCATTTTTCATCCAAACAATAAGGGATGCAGCGCTAATATACAACATAATTGAGAAGCAGGCTTTGGCACTGGTGAAAGCTCTCAAATATTTTCGATTTTATATTCAACATTCTCAAACCATTGCTTATGTTCCAATAGCAGATGTAAAAGAAGTTCTTGTGCAGACAGATACTAAAGGTAGGCGGGAAAATGGACTACAGCCATGCTAGAATATGATTTGGAGATAAAGCCCACAAAACTCATCAAGGGACAAGGTTTGGCTAAGCTCATGGATGAATCTAATTTGCATGCATTAGATATCAATTTTTGCTTCTATTTCTGAAGAAGAATAAGAAGACTCACAGTTATAGGTGTCTGACATGTTCACTACATCTCCTTGGTACTCCAACATTGTTTATGTATTGTAGCACTTAAATCCTCCACTGTAAGTACCCAAAGGTAAAACAAGATCTTTAAAGATGAGAGCTTCAAAATATTTCATTCTTGATGGTGTTTTGTTTTGGAAAGATCTAGGTGGTGTGTTGCTGAACAGTTTGGTTGAAAATGAAGCAAAGGATTTAATAAGAGAATTCCATAAAGGAGATTGTGTTGATCGTCTTTTTTGGAAGACTTAAACAAACAAAATTTTGGGACTCGGTTTTTATTGGCCTACTCTTTTTTCTGATGTATATAAAACAATGATGAGTTGTCATGAATGTCATATTTTCCAAGGAAAAGGAAAAAAAATTCCATAACCCTTGTAGCCCATTTCAAGCACAACTCCTTTCTAGCAATGGGGCCTTGAGTTCATTGGTGAAATCCATCCTGCATCATCTACATAGCACAAGTGGATCCTAACAGCCACAAACTATTTTACAAAATGGATTGAGGCAATTCCAACCAAGCAAGCTACCGATTCTGTTATCATTTAGTTTATTGAATCTAATATCTTGTCTAGATTTGGTTGCCCACAGAAGATAATCGTTGATAATTATGTTGCTTTCAAGTCAAAGAAGATGGTGGAGTTTTATGCAAAATATCATATTGTATTGGGGCATTCCGCTGCTTATCATCCACAAGGGAATGGTCTGGTCGAATCTTCCAACAATTCTCTAATCTACATCATCAAGAAAGTTTTAGAAGTCAATAAAAAAAATTGGCACAAAAATCTCATTAATGCTTTATGGGCAGACAGGGTCAGTACTAATAAATCCATAGGTATGTCTCATTTTCAGTTGGTGTACGGGGTTGATATTGTTTTTCCCTCATCTCTTGTTGTCCCAGTCATAAATGGACAATGAAACAAATGATACGCAATGAAGGATAAATCAAATGACCCATTTACAGCAAACTAGGGAGGACGATTTTTAAAACACTTCTAAACTTCAGAAAAGAATAAAAAAAATATATGATCGCAAGACAAAAGAAGACAATTTCAATTTAGGTGATGTGGTTCTTCGTTGGGATGCTAGAAATGAAGAAAAAGGCAAACATGGCAAGTTTGAAAACTTATGGAAAGGGCCATACATAATTTCAAATTTCAGAGGAAAGAATGCTTTCCTATTGGAGGAATTGAATGGAGAAGATTATTAAGGAGGAGCGATGAATGATAGGCTTCTCAAGCACTACTATACTTGAAGAAATTTCCACAATTTTCATCACCATTGTATATACCAATTTATTTTTTATGTTCAAGTGTTAAGTGGCTATCATAGGAGTTTGGAGCCCAAGGAGAAGGCCATAAGGTTTCTTTGATTAACTACTGATTTACTTTTATTTTATAGTCAAGTCATGTCAGATAGCCAGTTAATTTTCAATTTGAGTCAAGTCTATGGGATTTTGACTCCATTTCCCAATGAATAAGGCTACTTGGTCCACGGTGTTCTTGACACCTCCAAGGAGATGTCATCCCCATCTGGAGCCAATGTTAGTGCCTGTTAGTCATGTCAATCGTCGATGATCAAATGTGCTCTTACATAGTTATTTTTAGGGATTTAGGTCAAATTTTATAGTTTCAAAGAGCTTTTCAAAAGAAAAATTGGTCACTGGTTAGGAAGGTCAATCTCTACTATTACTTTCAATACCATGGTCAAAGGATATCATCTTGGTAAAGTAAAATCATTGTTAGAAGAGTCCCATGGTCATAATTCACCTAATAAGCTCATGGTAGGTCATCACAAGGGCATTAGGTTAATCTCCGAAAACTGGTCTTTTTACCATTACAATCCATTTTATGAGGAATAATAGAGATCAAGTTGGTAATTAAGGTTTAAATTCATGTTTTTTATTTCATTTTCTTAAATAAAATACCATCATAAGATCATGAAGCTACAAAGTGTCAAGTCCAAGTTATAACTGTTATGGTGGATCCACTACCATTTGCAAAGTTTTGAAGAAGAAAGTTTAAATTGAAAGAACATGGGGGTCCCACTTATTTCTCCATAAATAAATGGCTTTTGAAGGGCCTAACTCATTCATTCCCATTTTAAAAAGATCAAGCTCTCCATCGCATCGAGCTAAAAATCGATTTCTCTCTTAAAGTGTTGCACTTTGCCCCTGGTCGTTGCGTTTTGCCCTCAAAGTGTTGCGTTTTTCCCTGAAAGTGTTGCGTTTTTCCCTGAGTTGTTGTTCTTTGCCGAGAGTAGAGTGAATTTATCTCCAAGTGCTCCAAGTTTGTCTCTAGGTGCCTCCACATCGTGACAACATAAATTGGCTTCATTTGCAACTAGGTGGCATACTCTTAGCTCACTCTTCCTCTGGTAATTTAATTTTTGTTGTGGATCTTCCTCCAAATATTGAATTTGTTTTTAAAAAATGAAACCCTATTTTCCTTGCACCCTATCCATTCCCTTAGCATTTTAGATCATTTCTCTAAATACATACATACTCTTTCATTTTCATACCCAAGCGTTCCTCTTAAAAACCCTAAATCTACATTCCCAGCTCACATCCCTGTAATTAAATTCCCTAGCCTATCTCCCTAAACCTTTTTCCCTTTCATTACTTCCCTAAGTTCTATAATTCCCTTCCCCACTTCCCTAAATTTTCCCCTAACCTATACCAACTCCCTAACACAATTATCCCACTCCCTTTCCCTTCACCTTTCCCCTAGGGTTTCTAAGCTAAAAAGCATGATGGAGGAAGAAAGGAATGTTAGAAAAGACAAAGGAAATACCATATATCAAGACAAGAATACATACAAAAAGGGAGGGAAAATATTGAGATTGGAGCCAGCAAACACTAGAGAGTTTTTGGCCTCACCCATGACAGTAGGCTATTTTAAACATGTAGGTTGTTTTTACTTTTGTGAAATGGTTCAATGAGTAAAGCATAATCCAATTTTGACCAGGGTTTTCATCTCAAATCTCAAAGACAACCAAGTGACCATTGCAAGGATAACCTTCACCATCTCCACAGACATCATTGTTGTAGCCACAAGGATACCCAATGTGGGTGAAAAATGGTTTAAGACTAGAGATATAGATACCCAACAATATGAACCATTTCTTAAGGCACAATACAAAAATGATACAAAGAAAGTGTTTCCTTTTGGTCACCTTCTAGACAAATTTTCTCCCATGATGAAAATCATCATGAAATATTTCACATGTGAGGGTAGATTTTTTAGGTTGTACACCTATCACATCATGTTTCTTATGCATTTCACTAGGGTGAAATTGCTCAACATCACTTACTATTTGTACAGGAGCATTGAAATTATGGCTTACATTGTACAAAACAAAGAATATGAACAACAAATGAATAGTCTTTGCCATCACTCTCTAATCAAGATAATTGTCCTTCATCACCTCAATCAGTTAGATATTGCATGGTAAACCTTCATTCAGAATGATATCTTCACTACACCACCAACTCAACCTGTTAGACCTATTCCATCACCATCATTAGTTCCTCAAAGGGAAGTAGGACCATCTAGCAGTACTGCAGTGAAGAAATTTAAGAAGAGAAAAAAGACTAAAAAGGATAAATAGGTCAAGACATATCAGAGAGGACCTAGGCTAGTGTTTGCAACAAATAGGCAAGTGTTTTCTCCAAAGATTGTGGAAGGTCCCGTGCCTTCTACATCATCAGAACAAGTAAAGCAACAACAATAGGAGACAATGGTTCAAGAGAAGGTAGATTTGCATCACAAGGAGGAAATATAGCTTGATTTGGTGGATTTTTATTCCCAAGAGGAGAAAAATAACTTAACAAAAGTCATAAATGAAAAGGATGCCAAAATCAAAGAGATGGAAGACAATTTGGCAAGGGCCAAGTTTGTTATTTATTTCCTTGAGCAAGACAATAAACAGTTAAGTGACAAACATGCTCTTTTGGAATTGGAGCTATTGAAGGCCAAAAACAGGATACCAAAGGTAAAATAGTGATGGAAATGGATTCTTTTGGTCATGATAATGCAAAAATCACTAGGAAAAGACCAAAAATAATAGGTCTTAAGAAAGCATTGGAAAAAGAGATACATGAGGCAGAAAAACTTAGCTTTGAAGAACGCATTGCAAAAGAAACCAATGATGATAGGGAGGCTTGGATTGACAGTGTCAAATTGCACCTTGAGAAGCTCCTCCATAAGGCCAACAGGGACAATCAAATGCTAAGGCATATGGCTCATTATTATCAGACAAGAAACAAGATCAACAACATAAGGGTCACACATTTGAAGAAGAAGCTCAAGGAAACCCTAATAAGCCAAAAGAAAAAGGAGAAGCTTGATTTAATTGTTGAGGCCTCCCTCATGCATAGCATATCATATTAAATATTCAATCAACAATTTTCAGAAGATTTCGAGAAATTTTTGTCATTTTCAAAATTTTGATGTTTTTTTTATTATTTTAAAAAACACAGTGTAAGTTATAAACGCAGCGACCTGGATGATGCGCTTAGTTTGGAGACCTCCAAATGGAAAATGGTTGGCATATTTGGATGCATAATGACCTCTACATGCAATTTTGGCTAGTGGCACTCCAAAATTTGAGCTTATGACAGGTAGAAAAGGCAAAAAACCCTCAAGAAATCAACTTTCTGCCTCCTTTTTCAAATGGATGTTGTGCTTATAGAGTCACCTTGGGAGAATCAATTTTTGAAGGTCTTCCCATTGGTCATTTTCAAAAATTCAAGTTGTTAAGGAAACTATACAGGAAATTCTAGTTGTTTGTTCTCTCAATTTTCAATTTTAGCTTCAGAAAGGTTTCCAAAATTGGCTTGCAAAATGGCGTTGCGCTTATGACTGAATGTGGTGCTCTTATAGCTAAATGTGTTGTGTTTATACCTGTAGGTATTTCTCATCTTATTTTCGCTAGATCCTAGTTTTATGATGTAAATTTGATATTTTAAAGACTTGATGATGTAATTATGGAATAAATTAGCATGATAGGTTGTCTTTGTGCTTAATTAGGCCTCATAAATGAAGAAAAACTCAATTCAAAGTCTAAGAGAAGAGTTTGTGTTTTACCTTCTCACTCTCTCTTATTGGTTGAGAGATTCTTGGGAAATATTCCAACACTTAGGGATTCAACCCCTAAAGGTGGGGAAATGGTTGGTTTGATTCTATATGTATCAATTCTCATTCAGTGAGAAGGGTTGGACTTTAGAGGAGAAGACTTGTATCTTAATGCTTTCATACAGTTAACCAAGGAACAGTTGCAACTGTTTTTTAGGAATACCTTTTCAGTGACTTTGTGGTGTTGTTTCCCTTCTATATCAGTTTCTTATTGATGAATTTATCTCTCTTAACATGCTTTCTTTCTTCATGTGACTCTCCTTATAGTCATATAGGCATAATTCTTTAGATTCAAAGCTATGTTTATGTGGAAAATCATGTTTATGTATCTCTTCTTCTAAATTAATGAATTCATGCTAACACACACTCATTATGATTTCTTAAGTTTTCATACCCTACACTACATTGACCAAAATATTTAATCCACCACAAAACATTGTTATCTTGCTCCTTTTTTATGCCTCCTACTGCAAACCTTTAACACCTTGACCTAATTGCTTGTTCTCATCCCTGGTCCAACAACCCAAAAAACCCTAAATTTTCAAACACTCAAACAAAACTTATACATATAGCCTAAAATCCAATTCTTATCTAGTCAATGACTGAGAAATCCTTAGAGAGATCCCTCTCTGGTTCAGCAAGGCTAGCTGCTAAAACAGCAAGTGGTTTGAGGTTACTTCTTTCGAGCTCCTCCTCAATCTAGGACATTGTAGGGGCTAACACAATCTAGTCTATGTATAGAAGGAGTTTTAATACTCCTATTAACTGTAGTGATCTAGAGAAGAGGGTCATTATTGGGCTCGATATTCTCAAGGAAATAAAGCAGTAGATTCAAGTGATTAGACATAATTTAAAGGGGGCACAAGATAGGAAAAAGAGTTATGTTGAACAACATAGGGTGCATAAGGAGTTTCAAGTTGGGAAACATGTATATTTAAGGATCAAATCGATGAAGAGTTCCTTTATAATTGGGAACTATGCCAAGTTGGCACCACTTTATACTGGGCCTTTTGAGATCCTTGAGAGGATTGCATTGATGCCCCATAGGATGATCCTATCTCCTAAAATTAGAGTTCATGATGTTTTTCACATTTCTTTGCATAAAAGGTATGTGAAGGATTCTAATCATGTAATTAATTGTTTTGTGCTACAGGTGGAACTAAAGGGGGAGTTCCAGCCATAACCAATATTCCTTTTAAACTGGAGGAATCTCATGCTTCGGAATCAAGCCATAGAGCAAGTCAAGTTGTAGTGGAGGTACTTTGGTCTCGAGGATACCACTTGGGAAATTGTTGATGCCATGAAGACACCTTATCCTTTTTTGTTTGTTGGTTAAGGCAATTGTTCATAGGTTTATGTAAAATATTATATGACCTACAAGTATGAAGCTCCATAGGCAGTATGTGATTGGTATTTTGTAATTATGTTTTACAATGTTTTTTGTCTTTTTATATAAGGACAAATAACACTAAGGATGGTGCTCCCTCAAGGGGGACGGGTCTGTAAGAGCCCAACTCGCTGACGATTGGATTTTTCCATGTAAATACATGATTGTAAGTACATTTAGAGTTTAAAGGGGGCTAATTAAGGGACACAAATTCCAAAAGGGATTGAGGGAGGTCAATTTCTTAGGAAATTCAACTTACTCACTGAAGAAAGAAAACTGGACAATTTGGACAACCATTGAAGGCTGGTGGTTGAGCATTAAATGATCTAGAATGGTGTGTTGTAAAGATTTTTGTTGTAAATTTATGAACTACAAGCAAGGGACAAATCCCATGTTGGCTTCAGAAAACACAAGGAAACTAGGATGCAAGGCATAGGAAAAAGGGGAGACTACATGGAGAATGAGGAGAAAGGAAAAGAAAAGAATCAATTTTTCTCAGTGAGGGGGAGTAAAATGAGGGATAGAAGAAGCAAAAAGAAAATAAATAAATAAATAAAAAATCTCACACACAAGCATACCGCACCAGGGAGTCTCATATGGACGAGAATAAAAATAGGGAGACTCGAGAGCAACAAAAAAAGGATCAGCATAAAGTGTGATGCACGCACAATGAGAAAAGAGTAGAGGGAGCTTGATTGGAAGAAACAATAGAAAATTATAGTGTTGTTATTCTTGGTAAACAACAAAAAGTTCAAGTGATGGGAAGAGTTTGATTTCTTTCTTTACTCTCAAGGTGCCATGATCCTTCAGTGAAGTAATAGGAGCACCAGAGGAGTTTTCCTTCAGGTGAGGGTAAATCTCAGTATACTTCAGAAGGTTGGAGGGTGGATATGACATTCTTTGGATTCCCTTGACATCCTGGGGTAGAGGTTTAGCCCTTGGATTCCTAGTAAATGAAACTTTGGAGGTCTCCATTTCTTTTCATTTAACAATGGGTTCTAGATTCCCTTAATTGGGTGGAACCACTACGTGGAAGTGGGTTCTAGATTCCTTTAATTGGGTGGAACCACCATGTTACATGTTGCCAGGGTGGAGGTGAGACCTATAGACTCCCTGGAGAGTGTGGGTGTGTTTTTGGATGGCTAGAGAGAGTGGAGGTCACAAATCTAATAAATCCATGAACTTGGTCAATTGTTATTGATTATTTTAAGGGTGGAGGCATCATACCTCTAGATTCCCTATTTATTGTCGATCGTCAATTGTTAGAATAAGGGTGGAGGAAACATGCCTTTGGATTTCTTGAATGCAACTTATTTCTAAGAAGCTAGTGGGTGGAGGTAGGAGGACCTAAGGAGTCCCTGAATTAGCTAACAGATGTTGATTATTCCCTTGCGAAAGACCACATAAATCCCTTGAGATCTGGCTCAGGGGTGACAGCTACAAGACAATTGGTCATCTCTATGGTTGGATGGAGACTTGAAGTCCCAAACTCAGTCACCCATCAAATGTATTAACTAAAGATAAGTTCTTATGTGTAGCCCTATATGATCTCATGGTTGACTATTATGATTCTAGTTGGTTACATGGTTTTTATAAAAAACTTATGTATGTGATTGACATATGGTTACATGTGATGGGATGTTATAAACCTTTGTCAATTGATATGAATGAGCTACTATTCCTTAAGTGATAATTGTATAATGAAGCTAGACAGAGGAAAGGAGTACTTATTCTTGTAGTGTCAGAATAACACTAGTACAAGAATGACTAAGAAGGTCAATGACCCTAGTGGGAAATTTCCTATTGTAAATTCCTTTATGAAACGATGGAGAGCTATGAGAGATTCAAGGTCTATAGTTTTTTATCTTATTAGGTCAGTTAAGGGAGTCAATTTCCTTCGTTGATATCTTTATCCGTTATTTGGGTTTTGGAGAAAAAACTCCTCTTGTTATTGACCCTTTTTTATAGTTTTTTAGTTCTTGTGGGGACTTGTAAGTTCCCTAGGTTTCAGGAATGAGTAGTGGATCCATTTCCTTGAGGAACCCCAAGAAATATCCATCAAATTTGCCTCAAAATATGACCTTTGGAAGCCACCAAAATGTTGTGGAATTTCGTGAAAATCGCCTAAGTCACAGCAGGTCGGGAGCTAATACCCAACTAGGCCGGGAGGTCAAGATGGTCACTGTGGGAAATGGTCCATCGAGGAAGTCGGCCCTGACCAAGTCAAAGGTTGGGAGGTCGAGGTAGTCAATGGGGAAAGTTTTCCATTGGGGAAGCTAACCTTGACTAGGTCGGAGGTTGGGAGTTGGGGTCGAGTTAACCTAGAAGTTTTGCACTTTGAGTGAAGGCTAACCTGGCCTGATGGTGGGCCAGCTAATCACTACAGCCAAAGAAAGACTTCCATGTAGTAGCTTGCTGATGTGGCCAGTGGGAGTGGAGCCCACTTTGAAAGGCTACTTCTCTCGATCCATAACTTGGATTGGGGTGAATTTATATGTCACCAAATTCATTTCAACAATACGAATGCAATGGTGATGACAGTTTTGGGTTTAAAGGAGTTCCACGAGAGTCGAAAATTTTATACCCCATCGTCATAAAAATATTTTGAGGGTTGGGTATTGTGAGTGACCACCTCTTGGTCATGTGATTGAGTAAGGGGTGTTGTTACATGTTTTAGATTGTAGATCCTAAAAAAATTCTAAAGTGATAGTACCCCACACTTTCACACACTTAATCTTCTCTTGGTAGGAATTGGGAGAAAGAGGGGAAATTTGATGATTGTTATTCAAGAGTTTTATCTTGAAATTAAACCAGCCAATATAGTGAGAGGTAGAGGGAAATTTAAGTTGGTTACTAAAGGTTATAACTCTACAAATACAATGAAAGAATAATAGTAGAATGAAACTATGTTTCTCCAAAGATGTACTTTTTATCCCAACCATTGATTATTGGTGTCTAATATATCTTTTGTTTTACATCACAAAGTGTGCCTATGAAATATATAGAAAAGAGAGTGTTGTATTTGAAATATCTTCTGTATCAACTAATAAATTCAATCTTATTTCGAAAGAGACATGATGGAGAATTACTAGGATGCTTGGAAAGATATGATGTCAAGAAGGCATTCAAAGACTTTTACAGTGACCCTGTAAGTGACCACTTTGAAGGGGAAACCATGGCCCATAAAATATTGAGGGAAGGTTATTATTGGGAAACTTCATTTAAGGATGCCCACACATCTATTAGAAAAATTCAATATCTATCAAGTGAGAGTAGGTAGGGAAAATAAGGAATCTATTCTTCTACAACATGTAACCATCCCTAGACCATTTGAATAATGGGGTATAAATGTCACTAGAAAAATCAACCCTCATGCTTCAAAAAATGATTGGTATATTTCAACAACTATTAACTAATTCACCCATTGAGTTGAGGCCATTCATGTTATGAACCAGCTCACAAAAATATAGAAAGAATAGATCAGCGACTTCAAAATCAGCCTCTTCGAGGGGGCAACCTCATTTACATTACACAAATGAACAATTTTTGGATGATACAAATGAATAAACCTCCTTTATATATATAAGAGTATAAGGGGTCACAATATAATCAAATCCAACATAACAATAATAATATAATGGCACAACAATAACAATGGTGGGCTTCTACGGGGTACACTAATAACAATATCGGGATAATAGGGGCACAATAATAACAATAAGGGCTACAATGACAATGGTAATGGGGGAATCACTACTATTATAGGGACCTAACATGCCCTTCTCCTTCAAAAAAGTATTGTCCCCAATGCTTGAGTAGTTATGGATGATTTTGTATAAAATTCTCATTCTCCCATGTGGAATCCTCAACGAGTAAGTTTTTCCACTTGATGAGATACTCCGAAATTGATCGATTTCGTAGCTATCAAGTTCTTGTTTCTATGACTGCTTCAGGTTCCAATATGATTTTTCCTTCCTCTTCAAGTTCTGGAAATATTGTTTAAAGTGGGAGCTTGTCACCTATAACCTTCTTTAAACATGAAACATGGAAAACTGGGTGCACTCGGGAAGCTACAAGAAGCTCCAATTTGTATGCCATAGTACCAATCTTTTGCAACACCTTGCATGGACCATAATACTTTGGTGATAATTTATTATCCTTCTTAGCTTGCTTGAGGGACATTTGTTTATATGGTTGTAGCCGTAGGAATAACCAACCACCTACATCAAAATTTATTTCGATGCGATGTTGATCTACCTATTGTTTCATTCTATTCTGCGCCAAAGTGATGTTATCCTTTAAGAGTTGGAGAACTTGATGTTGATGCTCAATGTGATCTTCCACTGCTTAAACCTTATAATTTTCGCTTAAATATGATGTGATGGATGGTGGATGATATCCATAAAGTGCCATAAATGGGGTCATTTTTGCTGCAGTATGGAATGAAGTGTTATACCACCATTTAGCCAGAGGCAACCATTTGACCCATTATGTTTGTTTATTAAAGACAAAGCAATGTATATATCTTTCCAAACAATTGTTTATTATCTCAATTTGCCCATCAGATTGAGGATGATAAGATGAACTATGAGCTAATTAAGTACCGAGACAAGAAAATAATTATGTCCAAAAATTTCCAGTGAAAATGGGATCTCTGTCACTTACAATAATCTCTGGATTTCCATGTAACTTTTGAATTGTTTCCATAAATGCCATAGAAATTGTATTGGCTTTAAATGGATGCAATAATGCACAAAAGTGTACATACTTGGTAATTTTGTCAACCACCACCATGATGACACTATTTCCTTCAAACCTGGGTAAACCTGTGATAAAATCCATTCAAACCTCCTCCCAATGTTGGCTTGGAATGGATAAAGGTTCTAATAGACCTAGGGTCTTAATTTTTTCAACTTTATTTTGTTGGAAAAACAAACATTCCGCCACAAACTTTTGAATATACAATTTAATTCCATCCCAAAAAAATTCCTTCTTAACCCTGTGGTAAGTTTTTAAAAATCTAGAGTGCCCTCCTAAGGGAGAAGTGTGCAATTCCATAAAAATATTTTGTTTGAGTTGGGAATTCTTACATAGGTATAAGCGATAGTTGTACCATAATGAATCATTTTTCCAACTAAATGTATCATATGTACTAGGATCTTGTTGTAACTTTTGAATGAGTGCCCACACTTCTTCATCATTCTCCCACTCATCCCTTGCTTCGTTTATCTAATCTGGTTGGATAATAGAAATGGCACAAAGCAATGCTTCCACATCCTCATCCTTTCTTGAGAGTGCATCTACCACAACATTTTTCTTCCCTTTTTGTAGATGATTTCAAATTCATAACCCAACATCTTTGTGACCC
>APFE031662956.1:1925-32732 GCA_000404065.3 Pinus taeda | reverse complement strand
AGATACAATATGACCCAGATATTCCACCTCTTGTACTCTAAAGAAACATTTGGAGATTTTTGCATATAATTGTTTCTCATCCAATAGTTTGAGCACCTCGTCAACATGTTGAACATAATCCCTCTAATACTTGTTGTAGATTAGTATATCATCAAAAAATACTAACATAAATTTTCTAAGGAAGGGTTTGAAAATGGAATTCAATAAAACTTGAAATGTAGAATGTGCATTGGTAAAGCAAAAAGGCATGACCAAAATTTAATAATGACCCTCATGAGTTCTAAATGTTGTTTTCAGAATGCCTTCAATCTTCATTCTGATTTGATGATATCTTGAATGAAGATCAAACTTGGTGAAGTAAATTGATCCATGCAATTCATTCAATAATTCATCAATGATAGGAATGGGAAATTTATCTTTAATAATGATCTTATGGAGCTCTCTATAATCCAGACACATGCACCATGATCCATCCTTCTTGTGCACCAATACTACTGGAGGAGAGAATGAACTTTGACTAGGTTGAATTATCCCAGCCTCTAGCATTTCTGCAACCATACGTTCAATTTCACTCTTTTGGGCATAGGGATATCTATAAGGCCTGATGTTTGGAGGAACACTTCCTGGAATGAAATTAATAGCATGATCATGATCACAAATAGGTGGGAGGCCTTTGGGAGCCTCAAATACCATGGAATGATTGTCCAAGATTGTTTGGAGATCTAGAGAAATAGACGATTTCGATGTGGGAACCTCTAGGGAACATAATTGTGCAATTATGCCTCATTGGTATTTCTATAGAAGCTTTGTCATTCCATTAGAGCTAATTATCCTTCCTGGTTTCCCTGCGATGGCCCTTAATTCAACTTCCTTTCCTTCTAAAAAAAAATTCATGAAAAATTCTTGAAAATTAAAAGCTATTATACCCAAGAATTGTAGCCATTAGACTCCTAGTACAACATCAACACCACCCATTGGAATGGAAAGCATTGGGCTATTCAATACATATTCTCCCATGGATAACTTGATATTATGACACTTTCCAGAGAAATTTATGGTTCCTCCACTTGCAACCATCATTTGACACTCTGGTGTTGGATATAGGAAGCAATTCAATTGCTTGGCTATCTTACAATGAATAAAATTATTCTTACTACCCGAATCAATCAACACTATTACCTTTTTCTTCTTGATATGTCCTTTTATCTTGATAGTTTGAGGAGTGGTAATTCCAGCCAATGTATTACAAGATATGGTCAGATTCAGTTCTTATTTCTTTAGGGTTTTCTCCTGACGTATATCCTCTTCTTTTGACGTTTCTTGTTCCTTTTCTTCCTCCTCTTCACAATATATGTAAAATAATCTCTTCTCAGCTTACTTATGACCTTTAGTGTATTTTCTATCACAACTGTAACAAAGCCCTTTTGCTCTTTTTTCTTCCAATTGTTGCAGTGTCAACCTTGTAGGCTGTGGAAGGCTAGGGGCAACAACACTTCCATCCTTATAGTTGTGAGTGGTAGGTTTCCTTATTGCCATAATTTTTCTTTCCATTTTTCTTGCCAACTTGAATGCCTTCTCCAATGAATCAGGTTCCCAAAGGCGAACCTCATGTTGGATGTTATCCTTTAAAGTCCCTATGAACACATCAATCCTATGCTACTATGGAATATCTTTTACCCTTATATTCAATTTTTGGAAGTCTTCAATGTGCTCCATCGTTGAACCATTTTGTTTGAGATTTATCAAGTGGCTAAGAAAGCTATTGCTTTTTGTATCCTCATAATGTGCTATCATTTATTCAGTAGAAATTGCCCAAGTGACAAATTGTTTACGAGAGAAACGCCATCAATACCATACAAACTGATTTGGTTCCGAATATAAAGTTGCAATGTGTACCTTTTGTGTGTTTTGTCATTATGGAGATTGAATTATTGCTCCATCTGTAATATCTACATTATGAGATCCTTGCCATCAAACTTTTTTTGGAACATGGTGGGTCTTCAGTCCAATGTTAGAGTCTATGAAATCATGATTAACATTATTTTTGTTATCATCATGAGTTTCCTTTACTACCCTTTCACCATCAGTAAACATTTCTTGTAGCAAATTTGTCAAATAAGTCTTCAAATCTTCCATTTTTCCTTCCATCTTAGCTTCCATGCCATTCATCTTAGCTTCCACGTCTTTCTTTAAACCATCCATCTTAGCTTCCATGTCTTTATTTAAGCCATCCATCTTATCTTCCATGTCATCCATCTTAGTTTCCATGCCTCTCTTTAAACCATCCATATTAGCTTTTGTTACTTTTAGTGAGAGTGAATTTTGTTGCACTCGGTCTTGTAATTTTGATATATCATGTTGCATTTCTTCTTTTTCTTCATGAGTCATGCTAGAGCTTTCAGGTTTTCTTACTAGGTGTTTCCATTTTCTTTCTTCAGGGCATCAATTAATGATAATTATGCTTCACTATGCCCTTTTCTCTGAAATTTTGGATCTTTAACGTCTAAAATTACGCATTGTGGTATCCCTCTAAGTCCTCTTTCCAACGCCACCAATCAAATCAAAATTGGATTCTCCAAGAAATAACTATGCCCAATCTCCCAAGATGACCTTATTATACACTTTTTCAGTAGAGTGAACTTGTACAAAGTGCCACGTGTCACTATTCGAACCACCAGACCTAAAAATGATGCAAAAAAAATAAGTCTGTCCTCTTTCTGTAACTTCTTACGAAATTTCAATCTGATACTCAAAGCGAAAGTTATGATGATTTTCCCAAGGTCACCTATTTGATTCGAGTGCCTCTAAAAACCCTAAATTCCTTACATCATATCTCAGAAAATATAGTGAGACAAGATCTAAAATTCAGACCTGAGGATCATAAAGATTTCATCTCAAATGGGTTTTTTTCAGCTTCTGAAACATCGCAAAAAAAAATTATAGCGAAAATTCCATGATTACCTGTTTGGAGTAGTGAAACCCTAGAATCCAAACTTTTAATACCAAATGTTATGAACCAGCTCACAAAAGGATAGAAAAGATAGATCAACGACTTCAAAATCAGCCTCTTCGAGGGGGAAAACTTCTTTACATTACAAAAATGAAAAATTCTTGGATGATACAAATGAATAAACCATCTTTCTATATATAGGAGTCTAAGGGGTCGCAATATAATCAAAGCCGACATAACAATAATAATATGAGGGCACAACAATAACAATAGTGGGCTTCTATGGGGCACACTAGTAACAATATGGGGACAATAGGGGCGCAATAATAACAATAAGGGATACAATGACAATGGTAATGGGGGAATCACTAGTATTATAGGGACTTAACAATTCACATTAACCAAATTAATGAAAAAGTAGTTATTCAGATCTTTGAACAACATTTGATCACTAGGTTCAAGGTTCCATCTGTGATTGTTTTTTATAATGCTACTTATTTTTCCTCTTTTATTTTGATTGAATTTTCTTTTTGAAAAGGTATTATCTTGAGATATGTTGCTAATCACTATCCACGAGGAAATAGGTTAGTTGAATCTACTAACAAGAACTTTATCTAGATCATAAAGAAGACTAATATTGAATAACCACAAAAAACTAGCATAATGCACTCTAGGTCAACTGAGCAACTTCAAATGAATCATTAGGCACTTCTACATATTTTTTTGTCTATAGTGAAGAAGCAATTCTACCCACAAACATCTTTTTGTAGTTATGATCGGCCTTCATAATTTATATTTTAGCACTTGAAATGTAGAAAAAATGATTGTAAGACGTGTTCTTCATCTCAGATTTAAAAGAGAAAATTTTGAATTTTTGGCTCCAAAATTGCCAAGTTAACCCTAAGGAAAATTTTAAGGATGGAAATTTAGCTTAAAGTTTAGAAACCTTGGCGAATCCCACTAGTCCATAATATGAAATCTATAAAATGTTTGGAGATATTTTTGTAAAGATGTTCAAATTTAAATATTTTTATATGGTCTATATATAATTGTTTGGCAATTTTTAGGGTAAAATAATTTCATTCTATAAAATTTGGGCGAATAATTTTTACAAAAAAATGGAAATTAGTGAATCTTTTTTTTGGAAAAAGGATAGAAAATTAGCCCATGGGTGAATATTAGCCCCTAAAAGTTTCCCTAGTTAACACTTCCTCAATTGAAATCAGCCCCAGTGAAGAGACCAACCCATTTGTGAAGGAAAAACACTATATAAATGAATTTTACCTCCTTCACAAAGGCACCATTCGACCTCACACAAGAAAGAAGTTCATGGGCATCCAAGTGAGGGACCAGAAGGACAAGAAGGACAAAGAAGGTTGAAGTTCTCTCTCTTTCTCTCTCTAGATCCCATTTTTCTCTCTATCCCTTGTGCATGTGAATTCTAGGCAGGCCGAGTTGCAAGGCCAAATTGTAGGGTCAAAATTGATGGGCCGAGTTGTAGGATTGAGTTTCAAGGCTAAACTTTGCAAGGTAAAAATTGCAAGGCCATGTTGTAGGGAAGTTCTTGACTTGAGGGTTGTGGACTAGGTTTGACCATAAGCTTTGTCAGTTAATTTGACCTCATAGTTGCCTAGCTCCATTAGATGTATCTCTTGCTGAACTAAAGGATTTCCATAAGAAGCAGGTTATTTGGTTTTTCTCCCAAGTGGTTTTTCCCTTCATAAATATTGTGTTCTCTTTGTGCATTATGATCTCTACCATATTTATGGTTTATGGTTGAATTTCTAAAGTGTAATTGCTTAATGATAAACTAGAATTGTTAAAAGAAGATATATATCATTAGAAGTAATAGCAATATTTCAAAATTATTGTGCTTGTATCTATTGCACTTGAAAATTCAACATGGTCTTAGAGCTTTGGTGAAGATCTTGAAATTGAGATAAATCTTGGAAAAACTTTGGGAAGAACATTGAAGAAGACCTCATCTAAGATCTAGTTGTTTTTCTATGACTATGGGTTCTTTTTTTTCTCCTCTAGAAAAATCCGTAATTTTTCATTATATTGGAAAAATTACATATTGTAGATGCTTTACGCATATGCTGTTACCACTGTGAATAGTGATCCTTCTTGGATAATTACATATAAAGAGCTGTATATGTCCATCTTTCAGATATACCGCGCAGGGAAATCTGTTATATATCTCTGATATGTACTGTCAAAAAACTGTATACATTTGGCCTTACTAGGATTTTACTGTGTCTTATCAAAAAATATGCATATGTGTTTTGTCAAAAAAGAGAGCAGTAATTATGAAAAATGAAAAATAACACCCAGTATTTAGTGACCAAGTGCGCGTTGATAGCTTTGATCTATGTATGGCCAGTGGTAGTATTTGTATTCATTTTGTCCTTGCACCTCTGTAATCTCCCATATACCCCTGCTCATCAGCGCGGCCTCCTTGGATAATTTATCAGCATTGCAGTTATGTTCCCTACAAATATGAGAGCAAGAGATATTGTTAAAAGCTGCTTTGAATACATATACTTCATTTAAAATGATGTTGAGTGTGTGTATGTGACAGTCAGATATGCCTTTGAACCAATTGATTGTAATTTTTGAATCCCCAAAGATATTGATGCTGGTGCAGTGGTGACTCAGAGCAAAATGTAGTAAGTGTCGCAAAGTAATGAGCTCAGCATAATTGTTTGTTCCTGCACCCAGACCCAATTTTACTTTGTAGTAATGATGTTCATTGATGTGAATGATGAAACCACCCCCACAACCTTGTTGGTTTGCAGCTGCATCGAAGAAATCCCATGGAGTATTTAAGTCAATGCAGGAAGGTGGATGAGGATGGCGTTCTTTAGGAGGCCGGGGGTCTGGTAGTTCCCTAAGAGCAACAATACTCCCAGCCTCTATCATAGGCTAGTGAGCAGGCCTGTTGTCAAATATAAGGTGATTACGGGCTTTCCAAATATGCCAATTAACGAGAATTGAGAGGTTTAAACTCTTCGATCCTTTGTGTCTCTGTACCCATGCTTCCCATGCATCTTTCAGGTCCGTTCCCTCCCAATTTCTATCAAACGTGATTATATTAGAGAGAGAGGGCCACAAATCTTGTATAGCTCTACTTCACATGAAAAGGTGCTCTGTGGATTCTAATGCTCCTTTGCACAAAACGCACCAAGTTGGTCCATATTGTGCTCTATGCATGAGATGCTCCCCTGTAGGTACTCTATTCCTCAGTATACACCAGAAAAACAGTTTTGATCTTGGTGATGCTGTGAGCTTCCAAATGCTATGCCACCATGTCGAGATAGTATTAAGTTTTTTATGAATGTTTAGAAAAATATAACCGACCCTAGGAGTGTATTTTCCACTCTCGGCTTAGCTCCATATAAGTTCATTTGGGCCCTCTTTGATTCTGATGTGGGATTCAATTAGAGCCTCTCTGAAGTTCTGCCATTCCTGGTGCCATTTGAGTGAGAGGTTCAATTGATGTGTCGTCCTCCATGCCTGCTAAAAAATCCCTGAATTTTCCTGGTCTGCGCTTTGTGCAAAAACTTTTATTTCTCGGGAATGTAGATGCCTAACCAGGTATTATGATAGGATATGCCTACCTCCACTGCCAATCCAAGGGTCCATCCCTATTCGAGCCAGGGATCCGTCGCTGATTCTCCAAGCCAGGTTATCCCTGATCAGGGGTAATGAGTAAAGCAATGGCTTCCATACAAATGATATATCGGTTCTTTGCCAGCTAGGGAGCCTTACCCATTCCAATATATCAAGGGGCCATATGTATTTATGATATGATAGATGTGACCACAAGTACTGGCTAGTTAGCAGAGACCAGCTCATTTTCGCCGCCAGTGCTTGTGCAAATAGTGGAGGATCTTTTAGGCCCCAACCCCCCCACCTCTTTGGGAGTGCAATCTTCTGCCAGCCAATCCAGACAAAGATGTGTTTGTCCTGGCTTCCAGCCCAGAGATACATGTTGCATATCTGCTGTAGGCGAGCAAGAATATGTCTGGGTATCCAAGCAAGAGCCATCCATAAAACTGGGGTTGCTTCCAGTACAGATTTGATAAGCACTAATCACCCAGCCCTGGAAAGGTATCTGTGACTCCAACAGGTGAGCCTTTTCTCCAATTTGGTGATGAGCCAGACCCAATCTGCTATCCTTTGACACAAGGGCTTTAACCGGAATCCTAGGTATTTAAGTCCTCTGTCCATAGGATGGATATTGTAAGGGAATTCCTGATGAGCGTACTGCAATTCATTGACAGAGGTGCGGGCGAAAGTGATAGTGGATTTTTGCTAGTTTACAATCATGCCAGTGGCCCTCGAGAAAAGCTAAAGTATGTGAGAAAAAGTCAGTGAGTCTCTGATACTGCCATCCAGCAAGATAAGGACGTCATCCATAAATAATAGATGTGTGAGATAACAATCATCAGTGATCTTGAGACCACTGAGAGATCCATCTCGTTTTGTAGAAATGATTAAACAACTCAATCCCTCCATAACAATAAGGAAGAAAAGTGGAGATAGGGGACATCCTTGTCGGAGCCCCCTTTCAGAGTGGAAGAAATGGGAGGCTGATCCATTAATGAGAACACTGTAAGAGGGGGTAGTAATACAAGCCATGATCCAGATGATGAGGGGTAGGGGGAAACCCAGATGGATGAGGAGCATTTTAATGTAAAGCCAGCTGACCCGGTCAAAGGATTTAGACAGGTCAATATTAAGAAGGATGCTTTTGAGATGTTTGGACCAAATGGAATGAAGGGCTTCTTGGGCAGAACCGATGGCTTCATGGATCTGTCTATCTTCAAGAAATGCAAATTGTTGAGGAGCAATGTGCTTGGAAAGGATTGGTCTGAGTCAGTTGGAAATAATCTTGGAGATGATCTTGTAGAGACAATTACACAATGAAATGGGGCGATAGTCATCGAATGAGGATGGGGAGTTAGTCTTGGGAATGAGGGCAATGAAAAGTGAGTTAATAGCATGATATAAACAACCAGATGATCTGATTTCCTCCACCACCCTCAGCAAGTCCTAACCCAGTAGATCATAAAAATCTAGATAGAATTATATTGTCCAACCATCCGGGCTAGGGCTTTTGTCTTTCTTGAACCATTTTAAAGTGCTCTCCAATTCCCCCATGATGACAGGAGCCGTAAGGTCTTCAGTATCCTCCTCATTTACATATCTGGGAAAGTGATTTGCCACATTGGTGATCTCAACAAAGTTTGAGCCTAGTGGATTTCTGTAAATGCTCCTGAAGTGAGATGTGCCGAGTTGGGAGAGCTTGTTGAAAGAGTCTGCAAGGCCCCCCTCTGGGAGAGGGAGATTCCAAATAGTATTTGAGAATTTCCTTCCCTTAGCAAAATTTTAAAAGAAATTTGAGTTTTCATCACCAGCTTTCAGCCAGATTTCTCTGCTTCTCATTCTATGAGATTCCTCCCTTAATCTTAGGATATTTGCTTTTTGGTTTTCCAGCTCAATCAAACTCGACTTTTCTTCACTTAAGGTGAAGCCTAAGTTCAGGTCATCTAAAAGGGAGCATAACTCAGCTTCAATGTGGGTGAGCTGACCGGATTCCTTTCTGTTCTTCTCCTTTGCCCAATTGATAGCTAGATCCTTCAGCATGGTGAGATTTTTGCAAAAACCTTTTGCCAGTGATGCCTCTCTATCGATGGGGTGTGCCTTCCAAAAATCAGTAACCAAATTCATGAAGCCCTGGTCTTGTAACCATGTATGGTTGAATTTGAAAGGGGCTTTTGGCTTCTGGTGAGGGTCAAGAATTTCCAGGCATATAGGGGAGTGGTCAGATATACCCCCTGAACCAACCCATTTCTTATAATGATGAAGATGTTGTAGAAGAGGACCCTTCAGCAAGAATCTGTCGAGTCTGCAGGCTAATGCAGCTAAGCCCAGCCTCCTGTTCCTCCAATTGGGCAGGGGCTTCTGCATGGGGACATTTATAAAATTTGTCTGCTCCAAAATATTATTCATGAACTCAGTAATGGCATCCACCTGAGCCGAAGATCCCCAGGATTCACTGAAGCCCAAAGAAAAATTTAGGTCCCCACCCAGAATGGTGTGATCTGGAGCCAATAATGAAAGGTTTAAGAGATGCATCCAAAACATCTCCCTCTGGTGGCAGGGGCCATATATATTCACAATTCAGAGTGTTTTACTGATTTCCGCAGAGAAAGTGTCGATTCCCATGAATCCATATCCTCCTCAGGATGCATCAACCCTAATAATCCTAGGGTTGTATTTGATGGCCAACCCTGATCACCCGACAGCATAAATCGCAAAAAACTTCCATCTTGGGGCCAGAGCTTACAAAGATAGTGTAATAATCTTGGCCAAACCTAGAGTCTCTTGAAACAAAATAATGTCAGGCTATTCAACCTCAAAGAGTCTCTGGAGGGCTAGTTTTTTGGGGGCACTAGCCATACCCCTACAATTAAAAGATAAGCATTTCATGGGGGAAAGCTTCTCGGGGTTAATTTTGCTCTAAGGACCCCATCAAGAGTGCATTGTCGACCAGATGCGACGTCCACCCCAGCCCACCTGATTGCTTTAGAAAGATCAGTCTTTCTACCTCTAGTGATCATTGGTCCCGGGCCCAGGGAAACAATTCCTAACCCGACCTAGCATCCTGACAAATCCGTGGTGTGAGAGCAAGGACGAAGAGCATAAGGGTGGGAGGAATACTTCCTGGAGGATGACAGTGAGGTTGATGATGAAGAGAGAGGAATGGAAGGTGGAACAGTAGTGACAATCGGGGGGGGGGACGAAATGATGCAATATGCCATAGTGAAATGTGCATTTGATACAACCATAGTAGAGGAGTTATCAAGTAAAATGGAAGAAGGGGTTAGAGTGGTACCCGAGGCCTGTGCGGCTTCTGCTGCAGCCCGAGCCCTGGTCATTGGCGGAGAAGACGAACCAAGTCCCTTCATCCCAGATTTTTTAGGAGTAGCTTGTGTAGCAGATGAGGACCCCTGAGGTGGGTGCGGTATGATAGGGGAAACTCCTCTAGATGGGATGGGAGTGGCCTTGGGGGAGTCCTCTGGTTTTTTTTTGAGTGGGAATTCCTTGAATAGGAATCCCACCTGATGGCACCGATTGCAATGAAACGGGACGTCTTCATAATCAAGAATCTGAGTCCTACTGTATTTTCCCCACTGTAAGGTGATCTTTTCCTCCAGTCCTTCTCGGGTATCCAAATGAACTAGCACATGAGCGAGGGTTCACTTATTTCACTCTACAAAAGTGTGATCATGGTCAAGGTAGGTGCCCAAAGCATTTCCAATCCTAATGAGAACATCCTCACTCCAGTATTGTAGTGGTAGCCCTGACAGTCGAACCCACAGGGGTCCTGCTCCAATCTGTTCACGCTCTGGGTCAAAGAGGGGACTCCACCTCTTGAGTAGAACCGGTGCCATCTCGATATGTCAGTACTTTTCCAGTACCAGATCCGTGTATACTTCCTTTGAAAAATGGAGAGAGAACCATCCACGGGGGAGGACATGAACATGAGGCAATTCTTTAAGCAGGGCACCCCAAATTTCCCTAACCCATTGTGTCAGCCTATTTACGGAGTATGCACGTCCTCGCACATGTCCAACCAACACCGTTCGTGCCATGACCGCCGCTTCCCCTATAGCCGATGTCTCGCCAAACCTGATGCTAATATCCTTTGCCGTCGCCTTGATACACCTAGATTTTCTCTTTTTTGTACATGGAGCCAATGGGTGATCAACGAAATTGTTTTGGACCCCCTCAGGTGAGATGGATTTTGCAGGTTTAATGTTTACTGCCTGTGTTTCAAAACATCTGGAAGGCCGAAGCCCAGATACAGGGAGGTTTTGCGATCCAACCATAGGAATGTCCACCGGGGGAGTCGAGAGAACAGTGGAGAGGGGCGGGTGCGGATCGAAAGATAGCAAGTGTGGAGTATAGGTAGATAGGATGTGAAGTGTAACTAGAGAGAGGGGAGGAGCTTCCAGACCTGGCGCATCCACAGCAGACGACTCAGAGATGGAGGGGGCAGAGTTATAACCGGGTAGAGAGACCACGGGCGTGATGTCCTGCGAGATGAGCTTCGAAACCGGCGGTGGTTCAGAAACCGACATAGAAAAATTAGGGTATCAAATATAATTTGATCCGGAAAAGGATCCTTAGAATAGTCCATGAGTTCTGTCTCCATATGACCCTCCATAATGGCCAGCGGTCTGTTGCAGACAATGACGGGTGTAAACAGCGAGATAGACGACGCTGACGAACCAACAATGAAACGGAAAAACTGTTAACAGCGACGGCCTGCAGAATTTTCAGAAAACCCTAATCTACTACCCTAATCCGATGCTCTCCATCCTTCCAACTCCTATATTCTTAGTGACTATGGGTTCTTATATGAACGTAGAAAACAAATTGGAAGGAGCTATAAACTTTAGTGTAACACCCTCCTCCTACATCTACCCAAGTAACCGACCAACTAGGGTAAACATGTGACGAGAATTTACCACGATATGATTCAGCCTCCTAAGTCACATTAAGGAAGTGGAACCAATGGAAATACACCATACAAACCTTCCACAACAACAACAATACCCTCAAGAACCATTCCAATCTCTCAAGTAACCAGCCCTTGAGTCCCACTGAGCTTTTAGACCAATTAAGCCTTGGAAACTCCCATGATATGGGCATGCCAACATCCAAAAGGCTTTGGACACTCCCACAACATGGTATGCCAGAGTCCAGGGACTATTTTTCTCAGTGCCGTGTCAGTGTCCCTGGGATTTAAGCCACTTTTTTCAAGCCCAGAGCCTAGGTCACTATCCAGAATTCAATGATACCTTCAGAATAGAAATATAACAATAGAATTATGATACAAATACAATTTCTTAAACAAACCATTGATTAGACCCCTACTAGCCATGACAAGAATTTCGTCAAACATATCACAAATATGTAATGTACAGGTGTAAACAACATATCTAAGCATAGGGGTCTCGTACTCATCTGAGAATAACTGAGAAGAATTGATGCCTCAACACGTTATATGAAATTTCATCCATTAGGCCATAGATACATTGTTCATTCATATACAAGTAAAAACATGACGGGAGCCATATATAGTCCCTGACATAATACATATTCATAACTAACATAATAACAACAGAAATACCAAGGAATAAAAAACCATATAATCCACATATAAACCAGTATAATACTCATGAGATAACAAGGAGAAATAATCTCATATTAATGATGTAAAAGACAACCTGGTATGGGACTACCACGTTCCACCTAACTGTAGACATGGCTGAGAAATTCTCTCTTTAGTAATTTACCCCCATGCCATATTCCAAGCATGAATGTGGGATCTCATAAAACACATCAATCAAAACCATATAGGGCTTTGATAGGCCAAACCACCTCAACCCATCAAATAGTGATTCCACCTCACAGTTGAAAATCACAAAACGATCACTAGCTTGGTCTCTACCCAAGTAATCTAGGGCTCTAGAGCATTTGTTCCAACCCATTTTCTAGGACTAATAACTCGACCCATGGTTGCTGTCGGGCTCCAGAGCGTTTATCCAACCAAGGCTCCGGGACTAGTAACTCAACCCACAACTTTTCAGGGCTTTGAGAGTGTTTTTCCAACCAGAGCTTCTAGGACTAGTAACTCAATCCATCAAGGGCTTCTACAACGTTTTTCCAACCAAGGCTTCCAGGACTAGTAACTCAACCCAAGATGTTGCAATGCTTCCAAGGTGTTTGTCCAACCAAGGCTCCAAGACTAATAACTCAACCCAAGACATTACAGGGCTTCCAGAGTGCTTGTCCAACCAAGGCCCCAAGAACTAATAACTCAACCCAAGCTAAAGGAAACATGAGAACCAACTAGAAAAACAAAGAAATAAACCCACCACACCATGGCTATACACGAAATGGCAAGGCTAGAAAAATCCACTGTCAATCCAGGCAATCCTCCATGCTAATGACAGATCATAACCAAGAAACCACATGCATGTCAAAACTAACAAGGAGATCATACATTCAACTTGATACCTACAAAGAAATATAGTTGTAGCTGTTTATCTCAATGTCCTCTTGTGCTTTCTAGCTCTTCCTTTTCCTTCTTGCTCCAAAACTCCAAGTATGCCACACTCTCCAAGAGTGTTCCAAGAAAACTCTAAGTGTCCAAGAGTATGAGAGAGGGAATAAAGAGAGGGCTCCAAAACTGAACTGACACAATTCTTAGCAAAAAAATATGCCAACTGATCCTCATAAGCCTTTTTTATCAACGAGGCCTCTATTTTCTTCATTTCCCATTATTTTCCTCCAATTTCCTCCTCACATGCAACCTATGACCTTTCACCTTCCTTTTCTCCTAATTTCCTTTATTTTCATATATAAAATGCCAATAAATGCCTCATGCCTTTCCAAATCCATTACCAATTTCCTTTGATCCAAATTTAAACACACATGCAACAAATTACAGATATAATGATAAATACAAATATGAAATAAAAATAGCACTTCATTTCATTAATATCAAATACTGAAATATGCTTACAAACATAATGGAAATAAGACTAGCTCGGGTGATGGTAGCTTATCTCTGAGAAGAGATGTGGTGGCTACATGCCTCAGAACTCTATGTTATGATGAGGCTCAATGACCTATTTATTATTGAAAAACATGAGAAAACCTTAAACCACCAAAACCCTAACCCCAGGAGATGAAACGCTAAGAGTTTATGGGCCCAGTTGGGGTTAGTTGGGAAGCCAACTTCTCAGGGTCATAACTTGGTCATATTATCTCCATTTCGCACATATAGTACCTTGTTAGAAAGGTCTCTCTAAGTACTATAATTTTTTATGTAGGCCTTTCATATAGAAATGGGCCTACAAAAGACCTAAAAAAATGTCGTTTAGGAGGTCAAAACTGCTCCGGAAGTTCAGGAACTGAAAAGATTCTAAAATAGTAAATTCTAAAATAAACAAGGAAATAATTGAAACATCGTGGAGGTCTAGGTGGAATAGGTGGGTGGCCACCAATATCCACATGGATTATTCCTCCCCCCTTAGGAAGAAATGGTCCCCATTGCATGCAGAGCCTCCATGAGGTGAGGAATTTTTTGTTGAACATGGTCCTTGGTGAGCCACTTGCCTTAGTGTAGGAGTTTTCCAAATTTTACAACCCGATATAGTTGGATCTTCTGTTGGCAAGTTTTCTTTCCCTTTGTGTCCATAATTCGATCATGTGTGGCTTGTTCTATGTAGAATAGATTTAACTCTCTTGGTGTGAGCTGTTATTCAATGTCTGATGTGTCTAGTAATGGTGGGAAGTATAGTCGAAGGCGGTCCACATTGAACACTAGGTGCAAACCAAGGAATGGGGGAATGATGAGATCAGAAGAATTGTCTCCCACAACCTTGGTAATAGTGTAAGGGCCATATCAAAGTGGTTTGAGCTTTTGATGGGCTTTGATAAGGCATTCTTTCTACCCACCTGAAACTTGTGTGGCACCGGATGTTTATCATGTTGCTGCTTGTACTTTCCATTTGACTTCTCCAAGATGTCATGACCTACTGGTGAATGTGTTGGATGCATTCAAGCAATCTGGTCAGTTTATCTGCCTTAGGCGATACATGTGTGGATTTTATCTGTGTAGTCGCCTGAGGCATGACAACATCAATTAGACACAACGGTTGAAATCCTAGCCCACTTGAAAGGGACTGTGACCAATTAAGCTATGGAGATTTCTATTATAACTGTGCTGCACATATGGAAGACTCTCATCCCATGTTTGAGGATGCTTGGTGTTGTACTTGTAGAGTATGTGCACTATCATCCTATTGACGACCTCCCTTTGGCCATCAATCTTGGGATGGATGGTATTCGACTTGGTGAGCTTGGTGTACAATAGTGTCCAGAGGCTTGACTAGAATGTGCTCAGGAACCTGCTATCCTGATCTGATATAATGGTCTACAGGATCCCAAAATGTGCCCATACTTGTTCAAAGAAGAGTTTGATAGTGTCCTATGCTGTGTTACTCTTCTTGCAAGTTGCCAATATAGCCATCTTAGAAAATTTTTCCATGACCATAAATACATAGTCATTAGCATGTTTGGTAGAAGGGAGGCTAGAAATATAGTCCATCGATATGGATTCCCACGACTGATTGGGAGTAGGAAGAGTAGCGTACATGCCTTGCTTCTTGATTGTTGGCTTCGTGATGGCGCAAGTAGTGTAGGATCTGATATATTTCCAATCATCTAGTCAAAGTTTGGGCCATTAGAATTACTTTTGTAGTACAACCACAATTTTCTCCACCCCAAAGTGTCCTGCAATCTGACTATAGTGCACCTCCCAAATAATTTTGGCACGCTCGCTTGAAGGAACACAAATGTGGCCCATGTAGCATAATAATGCATCCTAGAGGTGGAAATCAAGAACTTTCTTCCCATCTACTAGCATCTGGCATGTGGAGGTGAACTATGGATCATTTTTGTATATTTGTAGCCATCCAGAGGTCTCGGGACCACAATAGTTGAAAACGGTAGTCAGTGCTACAACTAGGGGCTTGTTGACGTAGTCTACAACATCATTGGTGCTTCCCCTTTTGTATTTAGTGTTCAAGTGGAATTGTTGCAGATATGTAGACCACTTCTGATGGAGATCGTTTTGCAACTTCCTTGTGTCTGTATAAACTGAAGAGGTTGGTGATGGGTGTGGATGACCATCTTCTTCCCCAGAATGTAGTTCTTCCACTATCGGTGAGCTTGCACAATGGAATACATTTCCTTATCATAGGTGGGGTGCTTACAAATTGTATTAGAAAGTGTCTCACTATGATAGGCCACTAGATGCCCATGTTGGGTGAGGACTGCACCAATAACATAGTCTGAGGCATCTGTCTCAATTTCAAATTATTGTTGCATGTCTGGTAGCGTTAGTACTAGTGCAAAGCAGAGGTGGCGCTTCAACTCAATGAACACCTTATTTTGGACTCAGACCATTAAATCTTTTCTTTCACCCCGCCCTTAGTAATCTAACTCAAGGGCCAAGTGATATGGGAGAATCCCAACACAAACCTTCGATAAAAATTTGCAAGGCCCAAAAAGCTGCAAAGCTTTATTAGATTGGTCAGGGCTGACCAATCCCAAATGACTTGGATCTTGGTTGGGTCCATATGCACGCCACACTCATCTATGATGTACCCCAAGTATTGGATTTGTCTCATGCCAAAGATGCATTTCTCCAAGTTAGCACACAATTTGTGCTACCGAAGGGTTTGAAGGACCTGCCAAATGTGTTGCAAGTGTTCTTCCTAACTCTTGTTGAAGATGAGGATGTCTTCCCGATAAACTACCATGAATGAGTTGGTGAAGGGCCATAAGATGTCATCCATTAGCCTCATAAAAGTCGTGGGGAATTTTTCAACTTGAAGGGCATAACCAACCATTCAAAAAGACCTTCCTTGGATTTAAAGACAACCTTCCATACATCTGTGGGCTTTATTGGAACTTGGTGATAACCAGATTTTAGTCGATCTTGCTGAAATACTTGGCCCCTTTGAGTTGGTCCAATAGGTCATCAATCCGTGGGATTGGATACCTGTTCTTGACAGTGATTTTTTTTAATGCCTGATAATCAATGCAGGGCCTCCAAGTTCTGTCCTTCTTTTGTACTAGTACAGACGGGCTCCCACAAGGCAAGGAACTTGGTCAGATGTGCCCTTTTTGCAGCAACTCCTGGATTTGTTGCTTGATCTCTTCATTTTCTAGAATGGAGAGGTGATATATCAGCTTGTTGGGCAGAGGTTCTCTGGGAGTCAAATCAATTGAATGCTTGACCTGACAATGCAAGGGTACCCCTGTGGGTGAGGAGAAGATGCCCACACATTCTTCCATGACCACATCCACTTGCTTTTGTTTCTTAGAGGAACCCTTCTTAGGGGCCATGGATGTGGCTACGACCTTCCCCTTACTTTGAGAGTGAATAAGAAAGAAAACAAATTTCCTAGTCTAGGAGATGACCTTATTTCATTGCTTACTAGAGATCAAATAGATGGTGATAGGTGGGGCTACCTCTGGTATCTTGTATAACTTAGTACCCAAAGAAATAATAACAGAGCAAGTTCTAGACTCATATACAACATGCCGCATCCATAAGTATGTTTGTCCTAATAATACATCACAAACTTCAAGAGGAGCAACATCACATAGTACCTCATCCATGAAGGGCTTGATGTTGTAGGTAAGGCGACATTACTTGTTGACGCAGAGATCTCATCCTTGGTGAAGCCACCAGATGGTGTATGGTTGCGGATGTGCCATAGTTGATAGCCCCAATCACTTCATGACCTCTACTAAAATGAGGTTTTTTTGGCTCCCCCTATCAACAATGAACTGCAGCGAAGAACCCTTCACCCACATCTGTGAGTGGAATAGGCACTCCCCCTCTTCCGGATCTTCAGGTTCAATTTTCTAGATCTTGGTGGTGGCCATAGTGGCACTGGGCTCTGCTTCAATCATCTAGTTCCCGTTATCATTCCCCTTTCCAAGTTCTGACTCAGAGTCAGAACATGCATCGAACTCAAAAGCCTTTAGTTCGGCCACCAGTGACTGCTTGGCCTTACACTCACTTCTGTACTTAGTGGATCTCTTATGGAACTCACACCACTTTCCCATGTCCTTATTTGTCTTCATGGTCTTGTTCTTTTCTTGTGGCTTCAACTGGTTATCCTAGGTCACCTTGCCTTGGCTTTTCCCTTTGCTCTTCGGTTTGAGGGCACCTTTCCCTTGCTTTGGATTCGCAGATCTAATGTCTCACTTTTTATGTTTAAGTTTCTACTCAATATTGATAGAATATCGGTATGCCAAGCTGAGCGAGGACATGTACAAGAACTCCATCACATCTTGGATGTACTTGAGTACCAAATGTTTCTTAGAATCCTTGATACCCAACTTAGGGTATGAAAAACATTGGTAAACTCTGGCACATCTTGGTCCCTTCCCTGTCGCAGTGTGGTCCACTTTATGAATTTATCCTCGTAGCTCCCAATAGGGTAGGACTTCTCCTTGATGGCATCCCAGAACGAATCCCAAGTGGGTGCGACTGAAAATAGGGAGGGAATACTTTCATCCTTCTACTCGTAGTAGGTTTCCCACCAATCATTAATGTGGGGGGAAACTTTGAGAAGAAAAAAAGTAATATTTTCTCAGTTGGAAAAATCACGAACAAAAAAATATCCTTCTAGAAGATTTAACCATTTATCTAACCCTCAAATATGGGAATTTCCAAGTTAACTTATACCAACGAGGTTGGGATATAAGGAGTTAGGGCTTGAGCTGGTCAACCTTTGCAAGGCCAGCCTTGAAAATCCTGATGGCCTCCCATGGCAGAAGAAAATAACGACGAGGGGGCATGAGATCCTATCAAAATATTTCTCAAGAAAGCCCTCGAGCGACAAAGGAATGCAACAAATTATAGATGTAACCATAAATACAAAGATGCAACAGAAATAACACTTCATTTCATTAATATCAAATACTGAAATATGCTTATCTGTGTGTTATAATGAGGCTCAAGGGTATATTGATTATTGAAAACATGAGAAAACCCTAAATAACCAAAACTCTAACCTCGAGAGATGAAACGCCAATATTTTATGGGCCCCGTTAGGGTTAGTTGGGAAGCCAACTTCTCGGGGTCAGAACTTGGTCATATTACCTCTGTTTGGCACGTACAATACCTTGTTGGAAAGGTCTCTCCAAGTACTAAAATTTTTGTAGTAGGCCCCTTCCTATGGCTATCGACATGTAGCGGACCTCAAAAAAATATCGTTTAAGTGGTCAAAACTACATCAAAAGTTCAGGACCCAAAAAAAAGATAAAAATAGTAAATCTTGAAATAAACAAGGAAACAATTGAAACTAACTAGAGGTCTAGGTGGAATAGGTGGGTGGCCATCGATATCCACCTAGATCATCCTTATCAATAATAAATCAAATGAAGACCCACTAGGATGTTTTTCCCAACATTTTGCTTGGAATATGTGTCCCATAATCGTGGTCTTGTATTTTTTTACATGGCTTTTTAACTAGGGCTATTACAGAAACATCCCCTTGGGGAAACGCCATCCTAGATGTTCAATGACAACTATAACCAGCAAGACCATTGAAAACAAAATGTGCTGCCCATGGAGCTGTATAACATAGCTCATTGCAGTATTTACAATGACCATATGCTAAAACATGACAAACATATTATTTATTGGAGATGTATAACACAACTCATTATGATATTTACAATAATAATCACATATACAAACATACACATTTTCTTCACCCAACAAATAATCATAATGTTTATGGGTCTTTATAACATAGCTCATTACAATATTTACAATAATACACACATATACACATACGAAAATTTTCTCAACCAACAAATAAAAGGATACGATGCCTGCATCTGTAAAAAGGAATCCATAGGCTCACACTTCCACCCTCAAAATAATACCAAGAGTCACCTCTTTCCTAGGAAGTCTAGAATCCACTGCAAGGTCAAATCTACATCCAGTGTTTAGCACTATAATCTTGTGACACTTATCCTCTCAGTGAACAATTAACGACTCATTGTTCCAGGGAACACTCCCAATGTGAATTTGATTCCACATAACATTGTTACTTACCAAAACAAATATATCCCCGACATTCTTTTCTGTGCTACACAATCCCTCAAGAAATCCAGTCACTTCCTTTCATGCAGTCACACACCTTCCAAGTTCTACTAGTACCCCCATCCCGAGTAGTCCATCCCTTGGCAAGTTTTCCTCACATCGGAAGGTCCAGAAACCAAGGCATATCCTGCCTCAAACCATCATACTAGTCATAGCATGCTCATGGAAATCAATGGACACTATTGGGCACTAGTATCCCAAAATGGCCCTGCTCCTGAAGTGCTTTACTAGCATACTGCTGGATGTTCCAATTCATTTCACTGAAACTGCTAATTCTTGTACTCAGTTTCAACCACCCAACAAGGCATTTTCATGCATTCATGTACCAAGCACATATTTTCCATTAGCTTTAAAACAAATTGAAATAAAATCACATCAAATCCCATTACTAGCTCATCAATAAGATACACTCGTAATTCTTTTTGCTTCTTGTCACAACAATTCTAACTAGCATTTTTTACCAAATCATCATGTATAAACATATCACATCATTTTAGTTTAGAACACAACCATCATAGATCAAAATAATAAATCACATGTAACCATCATAAAACAGAATCATAGATCACATGTAATCATCATAGACCAAAATCATAAATCACATGCATAATAAAACTAAAGTAAAATACAAATACTTATCCTTTAATCAATCCTTAGCTTCTACCTTTGTCCTTATTCCATACACACACCAGATTGGTTGCCACACCTGGCTAGCACCCAGTTTATTATCTCCAACCATGTACACATACACATAGTGTACATCACACATACAAAACCACACACGACATACAACACCAAGCAATACATGCACTTATGCCTAATATACCACACATACACTTGTACTCGATGTACAACATAACACAAATACGTACACAGAGTAAAACACAATGAATACATATGTCACAATACCACGACTACACAATGCAAATTCACAATACCGCATGCCCACAACATAACATGTATGACATGCACAAAATACCACATGTACACCAGTACCATATGTAAAACATGTGCACAATACCAATTGTTCATAACACCACCTGCATGATGTGTGCATAACATGACATGTACACAACACTACCTGCACAATGTGTACACAACACGACATGTACACTGCACCATCTGTACAATGTATACACAATACCACATGTACATAGTACCACATGCACGATGTGTAGATGGCACCATATGTACATAGCACCACATGCACGACATGTACACAACACCACCTGCACACAATGCCACTTGTACAACATGTACACAACACCACATGCACACAACACCATATGCACATAGCACCACATGTACAACATGCACGCAACACCACATGTACATAGCACTACATATCCAACATGCACATTACATCATATGTACACAACAACTCATATCCAACATGTGCACAACTCCATATGCACACAATGCTGCATATCCATCATGCACACAATACAATATGTATAGAGCACTACATATCTAACATGTACATAGCACCATCTATACCCAACATTGCATATCCAATATCCACACAACACGGCATGCACACAACATCATATATGCAACATGTAAAACATATACAATGTATGCACAACAATAACATTGCACATCCAAAACCACACTATCTCTACCAAGCAACCTTGCTTCCAGTGTCTCTCTGTCATCCATGCATATCTTAGCATGCTGCAAAGCACATTGCTTTCATTCCAATGATGTATCCCTCAGGGTTACCTGTCATAACATAAATATAGGCATAATACAAGCATACAACAATAATTCATATAAATATGATACTAACCTCATATATTTGTCATGACTACTCTCCCCACTTGATTCCCCATATGACTAGGAACCTTGTCATGCCACTCACCAGCATAAACAATAATTCCTCCACAAGAATGATCCCTGACAACCTTATCAGATAATGAGATAGATACATAGATATATATACATAAACATTAACGTAAATCAATCATGATCATGTCAGACAACGACATACATACATATATAAATATCAACATAATCATGATCACAACGTAACTACTAAATATCATAAGGTCAAGGTTAAGAGAACTCCATTTATCCATGCAAAACATTGAGAACAATCATTCCCAACATAGCCAAAGCATCTGACACCTTAGATCCATTTACTTCACCTTTCATGTTACCAATCTCATGATTCTAGTACCACTGTCCATTTACACCAAAGGACTAAACCACTCACACTGATTTCCATATCCTTACCTTCAACTTTGCTTACTCAAGCACCGAGCTTCATTCGAGTCTTACATTACTTGCTCAATCTTCATACTACAAGTGTTAGTCTATTGTCGCATGCAAAAACGTTTCACATTCTTTAACCATCCATATTCCACCAAGAGTGCAACAAATTCTATATCAACTTACAGATCCTTCTCCTCATTCTTATTGTGAAATCTGATTGTTAAACTCGTTTCTGAGCTTCCAATAGGTAGAATGCACTTTTGGACCTTGAAGCTCAATCAACATTGAAAAATTC
The DNA here is from genome assembly GCA_000404065.3 of Pinus taeda. NCBI lineage: Eukaryota > Viridiplantae > Streptophyta > Pinopsida > Pinales > Pinaceae > Pinus > Pinus taeda. The sequence continues at coordinate 10,490 of APFE031662956.1, read as the reverse complement.
ACCCAGAACAACCAAGTTTTCCTCTTGAGTACAGTTCTTCACGATTAAGAACTATCCCCTCCCTTGAGCACATGAGCGCACCATGAAGACTTAAAGCATATTCCTTCGTCCCTTCAGAGTGTGTCCTCCTCTCCTTTGAGTGAATGAGCGCATTGTGAAGGCCTGAAGGTTGGTCAACCCATTCCTTCATCCCTTCAGTGCGAGGGTGCACCCTCTTTCTCTCCTTGAAAGCATGAGTACAATGTGAAGGCCTGAAGGCCCAACAACTCATCCCTTCAACCCTTCGAAGTACGCCAGAACACCCTTGATAGTTTTCTCCACTTGCTTGAGTGCATGAGTGCACTACAAAGCCCTAAATTACCCCTTACACTCCTTTATCCTTTGGAAGTGTGACCTCCTAGTTTGCATGCCTATTTTCTCATGCATGCAAGTTATTTTGTACTTTCATTCATAGATTTTCATGTCTAATTACATGTGATGGCTCTTTGTACATGATTTACAAGTATTTTTGCATATGTAGGTCATTTTAAGCAAATCTTGTCATTATGAGTGCGTTGCCACAAACAGGGGTTAGTGCTACAAGTATTGTCACCCTGTCTTCATTTTTTGGAGCCATGTCACCTTGTAAAGTGGCCTCAAAAGAACTCTCAAAAGCAAGCATTGAGGAACCTATTGAAGTTACAAAGCCAAACATTCCCATATATGCAGACATGTAGTGCTTCATTAATAAAACTACTGAGGTCACATGGGGAAAGATCAATGACATTCATTCAGGACAAGTTTTTAAGAACTTTGAAGATGTGCATGCATTAATTAATATCAAGAAGTCTAGGATGCATAGGATCACATGCAGATTCCTAGTCAGGGCATGTGCAAAGGTGATTGAGTGGATCATTACACATATAGATGACTCTCAGCTTGTGCTTTGCATTAAGAGTGGCAATCAACTCGCCACCTATTACGGTGAAGACATGAAAACATATTACAAGATGCTCAGGCTCGCAGAATATGAAAATGGTAACTTTTACATGAGATAGGCCAACCTCGACTCAAGTGATGTTAGGTTGTGTTATATTCTTTCCATGACTAGCCCACATAGTTAACCGAGGGTTAGAAGGGGGGGGGGGTGGTCGCAAGGGGGTTTGAGTGGTACCCGTAAACCCACTTTATGGGGTCCGGGGCAGCGCCCCAAAAAATTTTGGTTTTGGATCCTATGTTAGGTTGGGCAGACCCACCTATGGTTTTGTGCATGATTTTCGCACAAGGTTTTGGACACGATGGTTTTTTGGTCCATGGTTTTGGATGCGATGGTTTTTCAGTCCACAGTATTGGATGCTTCGACATGTATAAATATGTATTGTAATATTGAAAGGAATATAATGAAAAATCAAGCTGGTAGTCCCGCTTTTGGGATCTAGGGGAAAAGCTCTGTGTATATCTGTTTTATGTGTTATGCTCTCGCATTGTTTATTTTTTGTGTTTTAGAATTCGTATACAGGTAATTTTTGTACAGGGTTAAAACCTACATTTGGTATCAAAGTTGTTTTGGCTTCAAGGGGACGACTTTGTTACTGAGGGGTTTCACTCGGGCCTGTGGTAGACCCTATTTAGTGGGAGATCTGCGATATCGATTCTGGTGGTGAAAGAAGATGGAAAGCAGTGGAAAGATAGAGATCAAGAAATTTAATGGCCAGAGTTTTGAGTTGTGGAAACTCAAATGGAGGATTTATTGGTGGATAAAGATCAGTGGATCGCAGTAGATCTAGGTACTAAACCAACGGGAGTGTCCGATGAAGAATGGAAGAAGTTGGATCGGAAGGCAAAGAGCACAATATGATTGTGCGTCTCAGATTTAGTGTTACTGAATGTATTAGGGGAAGCTACAACAAAGGCTTTGTGGGACAAGTTAGGGACTTTGTACCAATCTAAGTCTCTGTTGAATAAACTATTCTTGCGGAAAAAGTTGTAGAACCTGAGGATGAAAGATGGAGACTTAGTGGCAAAGCATATAAATGCATTTAATACTGTGATAAGTCAATTAGCATATGTTGATATTAAAATTTCAGATGAAGATAAGTGCATCAGTTTGTTGTGTTCTCTACTAGATTCGTGGGATAGTTTGGTTATTGCAATAGGTAGCAATGCAACTACCTTGTAGTTTGATGAAATAGTCTTAGCCTTGCTGACGAGGAGATGAACAGGAAAAATATGGAGAGCCAGAATGGTGATGCTTTGTCTGTACAAGGATGGTCCCGAACAGAAACCAAAATAAGTATCGGTGGGAGATCTAAATATCCGAGAAAACTTGTAAAGTTGGTGATCTGGATTAAACAGGACGCCAAAAATTATACGATATAACCATAAACACAGAGATGCGCAGAAATAATACTTCATTTCATTAATGTAAAATACTGAAATATGCTTACAAACAGAAATGGAAATAAACCAGCTAGGGCGATGGTAGCTTATCTCTAAGAAGAGATGTGGCAGCTACATGCCTCTGAACTGTGTTACAATGAGGCTCAAAGGCATATTTATTGTTGAGAAACAATGGAAAACCCTTCACATCTCGAAACCTAACCCTAGAAGATGAAGCGCCAAATTGTGGGCCCCGTTTGGGTAAATTGGTACATCAATTTCCCGAGGTTGTAACATTGGCATACGATCTTCGTTTGACACATACAATAGCTCGTTAGAAATATCTATCCGAGCACTACAACTTTGGGAAGGGAAAAATCGGTCCATGGACCCATGTTGCCCACATATTTCCCAAAAAACGTCATTTAGGGCCTCAAAATGGCTCCAGAAGTTCAGGACCCGAAAAACTGCTAAAAATAGTAAATTGTGCTATAATTAAGGAAACTGAAAAACTAAAAGAGATAGTTGTAGGGGTCCAAATGGGATAGGTGGGTGGCCACCAGCATCCACCTGGATCATTCCTCCCCCCTTAGGAAGCAATGGTCCCCATTGCGTTGAGTTCCTCCATCTGCTAAACTTGTTCTACAATGTCTGATGTGTTCATTAATGGTGGGAAGCATGGTCGAGGGCGTTCCACATTGAACACGTGGTGCAAGCGAAGGAATGGAGGACTGATGTGCTTCAAAAAATTATTTCTCATGGCCTTGGTAATGCTGTAAGAACCATGTCAGAGTGGTCTAAGCTTCTGATGGGTTCTAGTAAGGCGTTCTTTCTCTCGATGCAACCAAACTTTGTTGCCCACCTGAAACTTGTGTGGTACCCTTGTGGGTGAGGAGAAGTTGTTCCTATGTTCTTTCATGACTGTATCCCTCTGCTGCTACTGTTGTGTGGAGGAACCCTTTGCGGGGTTCATGGATGTGGTGATGATCTACCCTTACTTTGGGAGTGAACGAGACAGAAAATGAATTTCCTAGTCTAGGAGATGAGCTTGCTGCCTTTCTTGGCAGTGATCAAAGAGGTGGCAGTAGGTGAGGCTACCTCCAATATCCTGTATAATGAATTATCCAAAGAAAGAATGATAGCATGAGGCCTTGACTCATACACAACATGTCGCCTCCACAAGTATGGTTGGCCTAATAGTACATCGCAAACATCTAGAGGTGTAACATCACACAATACCTCGTCTGTGAAGGGCTTGATGCTATATGGAAGGCGACACTGTTGACGAACTTTGAGATCTCATCCTTCATGAAGCCACCTAATACTATATGGATATGGGTGTGGTGTAGTCGGTAGGCCCAACCGCTTCACAACCTCTGCTGAAACAAGGTTCTTTTGGCTACCACTGTCGACAATGAATTGCAGCGGCAAACCCTTCACCCACATCTATGAGTGGAAAAGACGTTCCCCATCCTCCGGATCTTCGGCTCATTTTTCTGGATCTTGGCAGTGGCAATAGTGGCGTTGGGATCCACATTAATGATCTACTTCCCTTTTCCATTCCCCTTGCTAGGTTCTAGCTCAAGGTTGGAACATGCATCCAATTCAGAAGCCTTCAACTCGGCCACCAACGACTGTTTGGTCCAACACTCACTTGTGTTATGAGTGGGACTCTTGTGGAACTCACACCACTTTCCTGTGTTCTTCTTTGGATTCATGGTGTTGTTCTTTTCCTACGGCTTCGACGAGCTATCTTGGGTCACCCCGCCTTGGCTTTGTCCTTTGGGCTTCGGATTTGCAGATCCAAAGTCTCGATTTTTCTGTTTGAACTTTTGCTCAATTTTGATAGCATATCGATACGCCGTTTCGAGCAAGGAGATGTTCAAGAAATCCATCTCTTCTTGGATGTCTCTGTGTAGGCAGCCGCGGTATTTGAGTACTAGATGGAGATCAAAATATTTGATACCCAATTGTGTGCGAAGGGTATGAAAAATGTTTGTGAACTATGGCACATCTTGGTCCCTTCCCTGTCACAGCGTGGTCCATTTGATGTATTTGTCCTCATAGCTTTTGATAGGGTATTAATACTCCTTGATGGCATCTTGGAATGAATCCCAACTGGGTGCGGCTGAAAATAGTGAGTTTTTGCTTTCATTCTTCTACTCGCAGTAGGTTTCCCACCAATCCTTGACGTGGGGGGCTACTTTGAGAAGAGCGAAAACAATCTTTTCCCAACCGAAAATTCATGAATAGAAAAATACCCATCTAGCAGATCTAACCATTATCTATGGCATCTGTGTCTATTTGACCCTCGAAGATGGGGATTTCAAAATTAAATTGTACCTTAAATAGTGTGGCATTTCTAGAGTAGCTATTGGAAGATGATGCGTCGCCTCTAGATAGCCACTGAAGGATCTGCACAAAGTTGTCTATCATCGTGTTCATTTGTCACTCGAGTGCTTCTTCGAGCAAGGTTTTGATAGGATCTCCTACCCCCTCATCTTTCTTTTCATTTGCCATGGGAGGCCATCAGGATTTGTGAGGCTGGTCTTGCAAAGGTTTGACTAGTTCAAGCCCTAACTCCTTATATCCCGACCTCGTTGGGGACATGCAAAGAAAAACAGAGAAAAAGCAGACCACTCTGATACCACTGATCCAGATTTAAACAGGAATGCAAAAAATTACAAAGATAACCATAAACACAGAGATGTAACAGAAATAATACTTCATTTCATTAATGTAAAACACTGAAATATGCTTACAAACAGAAATCAAAATAAACCAGCTAGGGCAATGGTAGCTTATCTCTGAGAAGAGATGTGGCAGCTACATGGCTCTAAATTGTGTTACAATGAGGCTCAAAGGCCTATTTATTGTTGAGAAACAATGGAAAACCCTTCACATCGTGAAACCTAACCCTAGAAGATGAAACGCCAAATTGTGGGCCTCGTTTTGGTAAATTGGTACATCAATTTCCCGGGGTCGTAACTTTGGCATACGATCTCCATTTGACTTGTACAATAGCTCGTTAGAAGGGTCTCTCTGAGCACTACAACTTTAGGAAGGGAAACATCAGTCCATCGATGGATGTTGCCTCTAGATTTCCCAAAAAACGTCGTTTAGGGCATCAAAATGGCTCCGGAAGTTCAGGACCCGAAAAACTGCTAAAATAGTAAATTGTGCGATAATTAAGGAAATTGAAAAACTGAAAGAGATAGTTGTAGGGTTCCAAATGGGATAGGTGGGTGGCCACCAACATCCAACTGGATCAGGTGGTGTGTTGGAAATGCCAAAAGGAAAGCCACTTTAAAAGGGACTGTAAATATAAAGTTCCTAACAAAGGAAAGGGATCTGATGAGGCTCCTTCTGCAAAGGTGAAAACCACCTCAAATGAAGGTGGGGATGTGTACTTGGCTTCTTCAAGTACACATGTATATCATGAGGCATGGTTGATTGACTCAGGTGCATCCTTTCACTTCACTCCCCATGGAGAGTGGTTCTGTGAGTATGAGAAATATGATGGTGGTGATGTCTTCTTGGGGGATGACAAGAAGGCTAAAATTGTTGGTTGTAGAAAAGTAAATTTGAAGTTACAAGGTGGAAGGGTTAGAACACTTTTGGGTGTTCTACATATTCTTGCATTAGCTATAAATCTAATTTCTATAAGCAATTTGGATGATGCAGGTGTAAAAATAGTGTTCGAGAAGGATACCTACAAGATGGTTCGGGGAGCATTGATATTGATGTGGGGAGTTCAAATTGGAACTCTGTACAAGCTACAAGGTAGCACTATTATTGATGGGTGCAATAGTTCTATGGTTCCTGAAAGTGGAGCAAAAAATCTAGTGGTCTCTAGAGAGAAGACCATATTGTGGCATCAAAGGCTTGGACATATTGGAGAGAAGGACCTTCAAATACTTCATAGTAAAGGTATGGTAGAAGGTATGAGTAATAGATCTCTGGATTTTGATTTCTATGAAAATTGTGTATATGGGAAACAAAATCAAGTGAGTTTCCCCTTTAATAGTAAGATGGCGAAACAAATATTAGAACTTGTGCACAATGATGTGTTTATACATGTGAAGGTTCCATCACTAGGTAAGTCTGTGTACTATGTATAATTTATAGATGACTTCTGAAGGAATACATGGATATATTTCCTTAAGAAGAAATATGAAGCCTTTGACAGGTTTAAAGAATTTAAGGCTCTCGTGGAAAATCATATAGAGAAAGATAAAGGTGCTGAGGACAAATAATGGTGGAGAGATTTGCAGCAAGGAATTTGAAGAATTCTGTAGGAAGTGTGGTATAGCACGATAGAAGACTACTCCATATACACCTCAGCAAAATGGAGTTGTGGAAAGAATGAATAAGATATTGATGGAAAGGGCAAGAAGCATGCTCAATGGTGATGGGTTAGGACAAGAATTCTCGGCAGAGGCGGTGGATACTGCATGTTACCTGGTCAACAGGTCACCTTCATCAGTGTTGGAGGATAAGACTCCACAAGAGGTATGGATTGGTAAGGAACCCTCTCTTTCACATCTAAGGGTATTTGGATGTGATGCATATGTACATGTTCCAAAGGAGAAACGAACCAAGTTGGATAGTAAATCTGAAAAGTGCATCTTTATTGGGTATAAGGATGGTTTAAAGGGTTATAAGCTTTGGAACCCAGTCACACAGAAGGTTATGTATAGCTGAGATGTGGTGTTTAAAGAGGTAAAAGATGTTATTAAAGATGAAGTCCAACCAAAGGAACCTGAGAAGATAGAGTTTGAGCAAAAGGAGGAAGAATCAGACTCTAAGTAGAGGAGGAATCAGAAGATGAAGAGCCACAAACTCTGGCTGTGAGAAGATCAGTTCAAGAAAGAAGGTAGCCAAAAAGGTATTTCCAATCTACTTTCTGTTCAAATTTTGCTTTGTCTGTTACTAATGATGATCCCAAAACTATGAAGGAACAGTGGATTCAAAGAATGGAAAACTCTGGAAAGAGGCCATGGTTGATGAAATGGCATCTTTGCACAAAAATGAGGCTTGGGATCTGGTGGAGCTGCTAGCTAGAAGGAAACCCATTGGCAACAAATGGGTGTTCAAAAAGAAGACAAATGCAGAAGGAAAGTGGAGAAATACAAATCTCAGTTGGTAGCGAAAGGTTATTCCCAAGTGCCGGGAATTGATTTTGGTGATATTTTTTCTCCTGTTGCCAAGGTAACTTCTATTAGATTACATTTATCTATTGTTGCTGCTTTTGATTTTGAGGTAGAACACATGGATGTGAAGACAACATTTTTCACAAGGTTCTGGAACAGGAAATCTACATGAAGCAACCTGAAGGATTTGATTGAAGGGTAAGAAAGAACTAGTATGCAAGTTAAAGAAGTCTCTGTATGGGTTAAAATAATCACCAAGGATGTGGTATCAAAAATTTAATACATTTCTATGGGGACTTGGCTTCACCAGAAGCAATGTAGATCACTGTGTGCATGTTATGAAACCAACTCACAAAAAGATAGAAAAGATAGACTAACGCCTTAGAATTTAGCCTCTTCGAGGGAGCAACCTCCTTTACATTACATAAATGAACAATTCTTGGATGATTCAAATGAAAAAACCTCCTTTCTATATATAGGAGTCTAAGGAGTCACAATATAACCTAACCAACCTAACAATACTAATATAAAGCCACAAAAATAAAAATAGAGGGATTCTATGGGGCACAGTAATAACAATATGGGGACAATAGGGGCACAACAATATTAATAAGGAATACAACTACAATAGTAATGGGGTAATCACTAGTATTATAGGGACCTAACATGCCCCTCTCCTTCAAAAAAGTGTTGTCCTCAACGCTTAAGTAGTTTTGGATGCCTTTGTATAAAAGTCTCATCCTCGCATGTGGAATCTTCAGCCAATAAGTTCTTCCACTTGATGAGAAACTCCGAAATTGATCGATTTCATAGATGTCGAGTTCTTGTTCCTATGATTACTTTGGTTCCAATATAATTTTTCCTTCCTCGTCAAGGTCTGGAAATATTGTTTGAACTGGGAGCTTGTCGCCTATAACCTTCTTTAAACATGAAACCTGGAAAACTGGGTGCACTCAAGAAGCTGCAGGAAGCTCCAATTTGTATGCCATAGTACCAATCTTTTGTAACACCTTGTACGGACCATAATACTTTGGTGATAATTTATTATCCTTCT